>LUCW03000581.1:20000-57500 GCA_001586965.3 Sphaeroforma sirkka
TCGGTAAAGTGCAGACAGAGCGCCTTACACGCCCCAACATTCATCACAACTTCATCAGGCTTATATGCGGAGGAGTGGGGAGCAGTTCTGAAGGCCACTGGTCCATTTACATTACAGGTCTATCCTGAGCAAACATGCGGACCCATGTAAGCAAACTGGTGCCGCGCATAGGTTGCATCAAACTTAGCATCCACCACAGACCGGGTGTTCTGGTTAGCATGCACCCTTCACATTTGATCACCAGCCATAGACCCCGCCGCGCAAAGCAACAAGCGACGCTGAGGAAATCATATACGGTGCCGATAACTACATAATTTTTCCCGGGAAAAAATGACAGAAGGTACCTCTTGAGCTGCAAACGATGACTTGTCGTCTCTTTGCAACTGACACTATCCTTGGTCGTGTGTCGTCAAAACTTATGCACTTTTATATCCGTATATGGTTGTGACCACACTGGGCATCCAGCATTACATGAATAACCAAAACTGCGGACCAACATAAGGGCGGCCCGTTGCCTCTATATTTGGCGCTGTGTCTGTATGTCACCGCCGACACTTTGAAATTATACGACTGCGTAAATACCTGCACCGGTCGTACCCATGACGCTTGCTCCGTCGTCATCGCCGCCTCGTATATCCAGGCCTTGAGGATCTTCACCATCACCTCTGCACGATCGTTCCCTGTAAACTTTGATGGAAATTACTAGGTTTTAAACTATATTAAACTAAAATACAATTTAGTCAGTTAGGATTTAGCAGTGGTAGCTTGTGTAAGAATGATCGGGACTGCCTCTTGTTAAGAGCCTAAATATCCTCGATCACACAGGGCGTACCTCTAGCTGTTCTTTATTGAATAATTTTCACTAGAAGTACTAAGTGTTCATGACCACTTGCCTAATTTGTAAATAGACATAATAACGTAAGTCACGTTAATACATTAGCTGATATAAATAAAGTTCCATCTGAAGAAAAGTTAAAAAAAGAAAAAGACTTATTGGATTTTGGAGATTGGCGGGAGGACCAAAATCTATAAGTAGTAGTTCGGAGATTATAAAATTTAGTTTATAATATCCTACATCTACTAATGTCTCAAATAGGTCCAAGTAGATGAGTCATACCAAATAATCAGGCTATTGGAGCCATCAAAGTGAATTTAGAACACTTTGGAAATATTGGAAAAAGAGTTTGTACTAAATTATTTAAAATACAAATAAAAACCAATGTATTATCTCAATTGATCTTGATATTTTAGTGGCTAATGTATCAACTTGACTTACGTTCTTATGTCTATCTGCAAATTAGACAGGTGGTCATGAACACTTAGTACTTCTAATGAAAATTATTCAATAAAGAACAGCTAGAGGTACGTCCGGTGTGATCGAGGATATTATGGCTCTTACCAAGAGGCAGTCCCGATCATTCTCACACAAGCTACCACTGCTAAATCCTAACTGACTTAAATTGTATTTTAGTTTGTATAACATAGTTTAAAACATAGAAATATCCATCGAAGTTTACATCTGTTGGTGGGATCACTATCGACCTCGCCAGTAAAAATGGAGTAATTGCCCCAAACCACTGCGCACATTTTACAACCTCCACACCTTGGCGAAATAATTGCGGGTCTTGTTACTGCCACGCCCCTTGAAGGGAGCCTTCCTGCGCGAAACCGCATCCACCGCTTCTCAGACACGTACGGCTGCGCCCTATAACCCGACCGCAGGATAAGTGTTGCACCTCAGTTAGGCGGACCTACTGGTTCCAGCCTATCGACCTCGCCAGTAAGAATGGAGTAATCGCCCCCTAACCACTGCGCATGCGGCATGTAAGGGCAAGAAATTTGAACTGGAACCATTTCGATGCCATTGTACCTGCATCACTCACATGTGGATGACCCAGTGAGCCCTCTTCACCGACTTCTTCAACGGTGTCCTCGCCAGTTGCATCTCATAGTCTACCACATACGCCAACCGCGAGAACATATCTACTGTTCCAGTGGCTCATTATTTCGTCTAACGTACAAGCTGCCCCAACGCCAATATACTCACATTCATCAAAGTACAAGACCAGTTGCTCGGCTGCCTTGAGCTCTGCTTGTTCCGTCCGCTCATTTTAGCGGAAAGTCGCATCCTTTATTAATAGCTTGGCAATATGCGCCAACATATTGATGAATCTCGTCACGTACTTGTTCCAGTACGCTACCGTGTGATACCATGATTTGACTAAGTCAATATTCGTCGGATAGGGTAACGAAACAAGTGCCTCCAGACTCCCATCCGTGATGAGCACCCCATTGAAGTCCACCCTGCGGCCCAATATAGTCACGGGCTGCCTGAAATAAGCGATCCGACGCTTCTTCTATCCTCAACACCGCCGTCAGATCATCCCAATGCTCCGCTGAGCTGTTCGACGCAATCACTATATCATCTAACATGGTGCAAGGCATCCAACACCTCCGGCTGGACCTCCTGAAACCGCCAGGAGGCTTCCTTAAGTCCGAAAGGCAGTCCGACATATGAAAATCTGCCCCAGGGCGTGGTAAACGTCAGTATCCTCGACCATTGTCAGTGCCCATTGCACACACCTGTTCAAACTTTCCCCGGAGATGCCCATAGTTTGAGCACGCAATAACTATGTAACGAATTTCAATAGGTAGTGAGATACTGGCCTTTCTTATTTCGGTGGAATCATGATACTAGGGTTTAAAAAAATGCCTGGATGATCATTTTGCTTTACTCTTTTCACGTCTTGAACTGTGCCACAGTAGCTTTTTTGTTGTCCAACTTATTTTACGTATAAGAGGACGGCTTAAAACTTTGCTGTGCTGCTTCGAACCAAAGCACGATCTGACCAATCATTAAAGTTCTAGATGAACTTGCCAAACTACTCGTGTCGTTGAGATCCTGTTTGTCCTTTCGATCTAGTCGGTACGTAGCTCGCAACTTGCCTATATCCTCGACGAACTTCTTATTCTCTACAGTCTTTTCGATATGTTCAGAATCTACCGTAGGATCTTATACTCGAAAGGATGGTGATGAGCTCGAAGTGCGGAGAAAATGGTCATAACATCAACACATATGATGGCGGTTATGTAATTCATTAATTGTCGATTACTGCATGTTCTTCAACCTTAAAACCATCCCTTATGTATCCTGTGTGTTCATTTGTGCTTAAATTTTCCTTTACTCTCTTACAGTGACAATAGACCTATAAAAAAGTTCTATTTTGAGACCATGTTTTGAAAAGTGGGGACAGGCACCCGTGTGTCAGCAAATTGGTGCGACACGCGAAAAATAAACACACTTTGGTGTGCTGTAAACACGTTGTTCACAGCTGGATATCTCAGCAGTTACCAGTCTGATTGGCATAAAGTAAGGGGGGTACAACACGTACGTAGGTGCACTTGAGCTCAGGTTAAATAAAAGTGGCGATCGTAGCATTCCAAAAATTGCATTCACGCCATGCGCACATCTGACAGGAATATGGCACAGAATGCACTATTGCTCGTAGAAGGCTACGCCGAGTATTATACGAGTGTAAAAGATTTATAAAAGCGCGCTCTAGAAATTTAATTCACATTAAGAGAGGTTAAAATGGTTCATTGTGTAGCAGATTATTGCACGGATAATATCACCGGAGAGAATCCTGGTCGCTGGGTACCAACCTCGGATCGTGATGTATTTATCAAATGGATGCGCAAAGTAGGACGGCTGAAAGATCATCATGATAAAGGACAGATCGATACTTTGATCAAAGTTATGCGTGGCCAAAAGCTTTGAACCAAGCACTTCAAAGTGAAGTACATGCGACATACCAAGAAGTGCGTAAAGCTGACAACAGATGCAGTGCCTATGACCGAAACTGAGTATAGAGCCCAACTTGCGCAACAGGGTTTAGTAAGTGAGAGCCTTCAACAGTAGCGCTTAGTCAGTGAGATAATGGGGATAGATATAGTGGAGGATAGTAGTCGTCCTATATTACGTTCAAGTAAACGTCTTCAGGAATGCACGAGTAGCTGTGCTACTAAAAAAATTACATATCACAAATACCGCTAAAAATAAAACGAGTACCAAGAGACACACAAAGGCTACTGCTAAAGACTTGCAATTAGAAGCACAGGCAGCAGCATTATCGAATGCTGCTGGCCAACTATGTGATCTAAACAACGAACTCGATGCGGTGCATGTGAAACTCGAGAACATGGAAGCTAAGATGGTACAACAAGAAAGCGAATACATCGAATATCCAAGAGATATTGATCGTTTGCAGATGTGCCTCAACGAGAAACAGTACAGGTTTGATAACATGGCAAAGAAGTTCAAAGAGACTCGTGTATTTAGACTGTCATATGAATATATACACGATAAGTAGAAGACTCGCTTCTGGACTGGTTTCCTGTCTACAAGGAAATTTCTTGTATTCATAGATGCAATTGAAGAGTACGGTGAAGCATTTCGCTCAGGTCGCAATTCTGTCACCTTCAGGAACGCTGTCGTTACGAATCTTGATTTGGGCATCGTCGGACATTTATTCGGATTGCGTTGTACACAGACGGTATCAAATATGTTGAATGATATGAATGCCGTATTGCTGGGCTACTTCCGTCATCCCGCAAATACACCCATGAATCTTTTCACAAAGAGATTGTGGGCAAACTGCGGCTGCCATGTTTTGAAGAGAAATATCCAACCACATCCTTGATAATCGATTGCACGGGTATGTCGATATATATCTCAATTTATTGCAATGTGCTTGATGCATGTTCATCGACATTGTAATAATATACAAGTATAATTTATGGATATACGGATCAGATGTTTATATCTCTTCTTTTCCATTGCAGAATTCTTCATACAAACGCCATCTAATCTGCACTTTCAATCGACTGCATTCAGTATGTACAAACACCATAACACCATGAAAATGCTGGTGGGGATGTCTGCCGCTGGACTCTGTGTGTTAGTGACCGTGAGATATCCGAGATATGCAAGGAAGCTCTGCACGACCAGATGTGGGTTGGTTCTTCGGCCATGGGGGACAAAGGCTTCCATATTGAAGACTTGCTGCCCGAGGGATGTGCGTATAATATTTCGCCGATGTTTAAAAGAGACGATCAATTTACGTTGCTGCAGAATAATGAAACAGTCAAGATAACATCGTCGCGCATTCCTATTGAGAGAGATTTAAAATGCTGACGCTAGAAGTGCGCCTCGTTGATATTCATTCCTTTACCATGGTGGTAGAGAACTGCTTCTTTCTGACAGATATCATCTCACCAATTGTCAGACGCGATGCTGTCCTTTAAATAAATATATTACAAGTCGGGACATTTATATGCGTATATGCAACTCAAAAATAAGCTCATTTATTTATATATCACTATGACTATTACAAGGACGCATATGATCTATAGGAGCATCTGATTCACTAGCTAGATCGCTTATGTCACTGTCTTCGTAGTCTTCTCCATTTAGCTTGTATAATTTAGCAACATCATCATATAGTGCCCAGTTACGTTTTCTAAGCTCCCAAAGCTCCTTAGTATTGCCTGCAAATTCCAGTGGTGTTTTCAAAACTGTGTTTAAGCTCTGCATTGCTGTGCGTTCGTACCTTTTAGGTGCGGGACACTTCTACGTTATTCTATTGTTATTGCCATCATCATAGCAACATCATCATACAGTGCCCAGTTACGTTTTCTAAGCTCCCAAAGCTCCTTAGTATTACCTGCAAATTCCAGTGGTTTCTTCAGAACCGTTTTTAAGCTCTGCATTGCTGTGCGTTCATGTCTTTTAGGTGCGAGACTCTTCTACGTTATTCTATTGTTATTGCCATCTGCTGTTCCTGTATGAACGCTTTTTGTAAATTAATCCTGTCTATCGGCAATTGTTCGTGGATTTTCATTTGTTGTCAGATGTATGGGACGGCGTACATCCATTGCTAGAATACCAATCAAATAACCGGGTACATCTCAATCACACGCCCTACTGGTACAAAGTGTAGTATCGATATCCGGAATGTCTGATATCAGAGAATAGTACTTGAATCTCTCCATATCATTGGTGGCTGCCCAAGCTGATTGCTGTACTGTTGTCCACACTAGGGAAGCTAAACACACTTACCGCCCACCCCTAATGAACATATACAATATCCTTTCATTGCAATATGCTCGCTCTCTTCATTCAGTGACAATTGCGCATAAGCTTTCATTGATGAAGCTCTCTGAGAGCGTGTTGGCACATACAAATATATCTTTGCACGAGTTACCGGGATATCGGCACCAACTTTGGTGTTCATCCATTTATACTGTTGCAGAACTTTGGCCTCCTCGATAACATTCGCGGGCTCAACTGTATTCTTAATATGGGCGTACGTGCGCGACCGTCCTTTGAGATAGGCTGCTATATCAAAAAAAAATCTATCATATTCTCAGACGTAAGGTATGGAAATCTGTGCCACATATTACTCTTAGCTACGATGTAAGTTCGTTTAAATGTTTCAGGAACATCACATACACCGAAAGCCTGCACCACACTTTGTTCATGCGTAAACGGATTGTATTCACCCATACAAAACACGCTTATAAACTCTTGGCTTACCGGGCTTCTGCAAGCTTCACATCCTCTTGAGGCATCTCATCCTTGCCTACAAGTGTGATGCATTTCGTACGTGTCACATCAAAGACCCAACTGTTCCTATATGCGTGCAACCCTACTTCGAACGATTTTTGTTAGGGTACAATGTAGTAGACTTTAAATTAAGTGCAAATGTATATATTTATTTCTGACCTCACCTTTGGTTGTATACCTAAGGTGTTTGCGCTAGTGTTCAGCCACTTGGGCTGGCCAGGGTAAAAACTCATATGGTCAGTATGAGAAACCTTATGCGGAACCTTTAACACTTCGATGCTTTTCTATTTCAACTTCTCTGCAACTAAATCTCACGCTGATCACACTATGCCTTTCCGCATAGGTTGTGACTCACATAGAATCGCAGCTATTATTAGAATGTTGCGGTTGACAGGTTTAATCCACTCTCGGGAATCGGTTGAGAAACTTAATCTGCTCTCGGAAGTCGGTTAAGTGATAACTCAACTTTTGAGAGTAATTTGAGCAGCTTGATTAGCTCTCGGGATTGAGCTAACTCTGATGACTTAGCTCTCAGGAGTGGGCTGACTCTGACGACTTCAATAAATCAAAGATGGTTTCTTGCTGTAAAATCTGACCTGAGACCTGTAGTCTCTCAATTTCTTACACTCATCATATTTCGCTGAACCAAGTGCTTTAGATAGTGATATCAAAATATCGGCAGCTGTTGATTCTCCATGCTCTTTGAGATCACCGCACACAATTGGCATCACCTTGGTCATATGTATCCCAAAGAGTGGACCCTTTACAGGCTATGCACTATGAAGATGCTTAGTATGATCACAACCTCTTATCAGTGCGTAAGCAATAAATGAAGAATTTTTAAGATCTTTCATCTCAAAGAATTTCTGACGATCCCGAGCCGTAGACAAGCACATCTTAAACACAGTGGGGTTTGGCTTTGTCAAAAGTGTGATCAGATTGAAGCATACATTGATACCGGGATAGACTAAAAAGTCAAATTCATCAGTAACAACGACAGTATCAGAATCATAGGAACGCACATTAGAATTTAGCTATTGCCACAGTGAGCAATCAATGCTACAGATACCATTTTAAATGCTATGTCTAATTCTACTAGAGCTGATGAATAATCTGGATATATAGTTTGATGGATGGAATATTATCTCACAGATAACACTATATAAATACAGCCTTAGAGCAGGCGGTATAACCCAACATGTCAGTTTTAGCTGTAGAGTTTTACTTTGTGCCTACGGTAGAGCAGTATCGTAATATGTGTACTTTGTACGACTATAATAGGGTTTAAAATGTATTTATGAAACACTAAGCTCGTATGTTCCTGCAAAGGAGCATCACAGACTACGCGTGTTGCGCGCCAAACATTGAAATAAGTGTGAATGAAGTAGCATATGTCAATAATAAAAAGCAACATCCCCCCCCCCCCACACACCCTCCTTCCCATACAAACATATCCATTCGTAAAAACTGCATACTTGAAGCGAATTTGCACGTAAAAGTCAGCAAGTATATTTTAAAAGTGTAATTGTCCCCAAGTGTACATTTGTACATATAATGAGTGAATGTACATTTAGTGGCTTTTATACATCTTTAATGTACATTTTAAGATACTTCGTTCATTTTAAATATATGATGAAACGATCATATTAGTGCCTCCTTTCCCAAATTGTATTCTAAAGTTGGATCTCCAGGCACTTTTCATTCAGCAATCAGAATCATTTGCACAAAACAGAAATTGAGACTTGAATTTTAGTAATAGATCATTCGTGTTTAGATGCCATGTTTTTATGTACTAAGACAGTAATTTATTACAATAATAATATGTAAGTTTGTGTGCCATTACGAGTCTTCCTTTTTTTGTATACCATAGAATGATAGCACTACAGTAGCTTCCAGTTACGTCTATTCCAAACAAACAGATCACGTGTCCTGTATAAGTCATCCACGCAATATATATCAGGGTCACATCTGTCCTGAAAATCCCGGACAGGGCTAATTTAAATAACGACTACAGCTGATAAATTACACAGAAGATGTGCTTCATGTTGGTCATCACGGTTTCTTCAAGTTTCTCAGACGATACAGAAAAATCACACTTGCCGTTTAGCTAATGTTGCATTCAAAGCATTGTTTCTAGATCAGTGAAGACTGAATCGTGTTCCCGACGAGCCTCCATGAATAAATAATTGGCAAATTCTTCGTTTCGGCTCGTTAAATAATTCATACTCGTCTCTCTGAGTTCGTTTTTGTCTCTGATAATCAGATTCATATATAAGCAGATATTAAATTAACTCATAATTCGACAAAGTACAAGAATAAAGTCTATTCTAAGTCTATCTATAAACAGCAGCACATGTACCTGACCGTGGAAGCTGTATCCCTGTTCAGCAGCTGCTCTGGTTATTGCAATTATCGATCGATGAGTTGCTTTATCATTTCTGCCAAGTAGACCTTTGTTTATCAAACTTTTGTTGATATGCAGTATACAAGCTACAAATCACGCGGCCATGTCTACTACCGAAATGACTTTGAACTCTGGTGTCATAAGTCTACACTTGAAAGTCACTAAATGTACATCAGAAATCCCTCAATGTACTTTAAATCTTTTTTTGAAATAAATCTGAGGAGGGATTGAAGACCACGTTAAGATAGTTTGACTGGGTAATTAGAAAACGTACCCGAAAATTGGCACCGCCAACTACTCTACAAAATTTGTATATGCATTTGGTAACTTATTCATGCAGACTATGTATATTTGGGGTATTTCCTCTTTAATTTTTGGAAAAAGGACAAATAAAGCTCATTTCTACTGCTGGCCAATATAACACATCGAACGGCCAGATTGGTTAGTTACGACTTGGTACAAGCTAGTGCAATACTCATTTCCTTACGCCACCGATTCGTCCTCATTAGCGACCACCTTCATATTATTGACAAAGAACAAACAAACAACAGAGATGTCATATGGCATCGACATATGTTTAGTAACCTATCAATGCTACCATGGAATACCGAATACCTCTTGCTATGCATACTTTCCCAAATTATTTTTAGATTGTCCTCCGAGATCCTTCAATAATTGCCGTGAAGAAATAAAGAAATAACTCAGTTTGAATGGTCGTCCCGTTGAGCTAATGTATAGTTCATAGTCCGATTTTAGAATCAATTACAATCGGAAAACCTATCACCTTACCTTCCAACATAATTTATCGCGTGGATCAGATTTAACATGGCCCACTAAAATTCGAAATACGTTGTGTCTTTCTCAGAGTTCATGCGATAACACAAAGGCTTCCACAATTAAAATCACAGTACTCGGTTCTACTTAGAGAATATTATCCAACTTTGCCAGCTATCAAGTTTACCAATTCACATTGTCCTTAAACTTCTCAAACCGGGAATATAATTTGCTACACAACTATCATATTTCTTCGTCTTCTACACCACGCATATGATGGTGGGTCGATCGCGTAAGAACCAGTCAAGGTTCGAGCTATAGTCGTGTTTGAATTAACCTCCAACAGTACACATTGATGATCTTATCGCCCCCATGTCATTCTAAGTCGCGTTTCACCAATCTCATTTAAGGCAGAGTTTAGACGTACGGGGAAAAAGCTGCAATAGCTTGTGAATCTTGAAGGGGGAATCTATCTGGAAAATAGGTACGACTGAAAGTAGAAACTAGCAGTATATTTGTAATTTTTATTAAATTTTGTAGATTTTTTTGGGTCCTACTTACTTTGTATGAGTTCCTTTTTAGTATATGTGACACGGCTAAGAGCGCTGATGAAAGTTTGATGACCAGGTATGTTTCTTAAGATACAGGGTGAGCTGAAAACATCACCCCCTACCAACTATATTAATCAAAGGGGAAAAAGTTGTTTTCAAATTTTCTGCTGATATTCCCCGTACCGCTTAAATATCTCGTTAGTGTTTCACTTCATTCAGGTAGCGCAATCCTGACACACTCTGGCTGTCTGTGGAACCATTACTTCCTTCTGAATGACACTATGGTTGTGACAAATCGAATCGCCACACGTTCTGCAATGATGCCGGCGAGTGAGTAGTCTGTATACATGATATTCAATGTTAGATTAGTCTTACCTTGGTATAGAGGAGAGCTTATAATCGGGGAACGTGCCAAGTAGTTATGTCTTTGTCATGCAAATAACTTTTGATAGATCAAAGATATAGTTAATGTTACTTTCCATGAGCAGGTGCACACTACTTTTAAATACCAGCAGACATACCCGAATTTGACGTCGCAATGTTTAGCTTCACAGTAATTCTCTAAGTGCCATTGTACTACTGTAGTGCCAGGTTTACTTTGCGTTGCTCCAATTTTTGCTTCTAAATTCGATGTCTTTGTGAGCTAAGAGTAAATAATCGAACGGCGAGAATTATTCGTTTAGCTGTCTTGCAAATTCATATTGTCGACACAACATAAATATCGACACACTCTCAAAGTGCAAACAATACTTTAAACCGCAAGCTACATCAAACTGGAAACAAATCAATCACATGCTACTAATCAAGTAATTGACGATACAATCAATGATACAAGTAATCGACAACCTTCAACTCGTTGTTGAGATGATCAATAGCGACTTTTTGTTGTTCTAACTCATTCATTGTGTTTTGTAACATTTCCTTTGCGTCATCTCTCTCACGTGCCATTGCCTTCAGATCATTCAACATCTTGCCTACGAATAAGTTTGTAGATGTATGTGAGTGGCACGTTAAGAGTGGAATGCATCCGTGTAAACCTGTTCATGGCTTTTACCAGAATGTTGGAAAAGTTTTTCGATGTGAGCCCTCGGACAAGCAACACAATGAGTTTACGAAGCAAAAATGTTGCGAAGGTGTATTGATTCGAGCCCTCGGACAAGTACCAGTATTCGAGTTTTTAAGCAAATACGACATACATAGATTTAGATCAACTGCTCTCGTCTAACACCAGCCGTCAAATAGCATCTGATACATACTTTTCAGTTCATCGGACGATGTCTCGTTGTATTGTGCCATTAAGCGGATGGGTGTGGGTGATGGTGGTGATCCAATTCGCATCTCGGTGTCTTCGTCGGCACTGATCTCTTCCATTCTGGTCTTCCTGGCCTTTCGCTTTTGGCCAAGCTGCACCATATATATTTGTTGAAATGTGTACTAGTTCAATATGCGGTGGTCAAATTCAGAAACTCGCCACTCTCTGATCTCGAACTATACCTGATTATATGGAAAAGATCACGAGTTGAATAAAGTATCGAACTATACCTGGGATGTCTTCTCGTTGCTGTCAGGGTTGCGACCATTGGTGGTAGACAAGTTAGATGTCTTTGCATTGGCAGAAGACCTTATAGATTCAAGCATCTACATTCATATCGGGAAACAAATCAATATCGCCACCATGTAGTAGGTAACCAAAGGTAGACTTGAATTGAAAGGCGTTGAAACGGGGCAAATAAGGATCGAAAGCCAAAATAAATATTTCAATTAAGAAAATAAGCAACTACATACGTACCTCTACTTTGATCTCTGCGGCTTTACGCTCGCGGGTTGCATCAGCGAGTTTTAACTGCAATTGCTCTACTTCTTCCACCAGAGTACGTTTTTCAGCCTTAGCCTTTAATATAATATAATTGCAAGTCAGAAAATTGTATTAAAAAGACTGACAGATCTGCGAATTTTTGTTACAAGGAAGGCAGTCAACTCGATTGGTATTTAGTTCCATCGTATCATATGTTTAGAGTAAGCTCTATTTTTTTTGCATATATAGATGTAGTACTTTGCTCACCTTTTCCAGTAGTTGTACAGCTTCATGCCCAAGCGCTTGCTCAGTGTCCAGTTCTGCCTCGAGCACATCTACCTTTTCGTTGCACATATCAACAACGCTTCGTAGCCACTCTTTCTCAGCCTTAACAGCCTCATGAGCAATCTGGATGTTAAATACGTACAAAACATTATCACTTCCATCCCGTACTCGAGAGTGTTGTGAACTCACAAGGAGACTCCGCTTCGCAAGTGCTATGGTACATCGTGGTGATGTACGTGTAGAATGTCAACCGGAATCTTTTATTGGTCGGTCATCATAGCTAATCATCGCATTATTCTTTTTAAGAGCAAGTATTCGCGGCTGCTTATCTACAGTTGAAGGGGAAACCTAGCATATTTAAAGTCGAATCGATACATATCCGGCTCTTGCGCACTCACCTTCAGTTCTTCCATTTGTTCTGTAAAATTGCTGCTCATATTCCTCCTCTCCTGTGCTTGCGACGCGTCGTCGGCCTCTTTTTTCTCAATTTGAAGCTTAAGTTGATTATACAGTAAATTGAGGTTGTGTCGATCTTCTTTTGCCCACTGTTAGTAAGATAAGTTTAATGACAAATAATAAATTTAAATTTAGAACCGCGCCAGGACACGGTGATGACACTTTCCGACGTATCAGTGACAAATGTGCGGTGGAATCATTGACTCTATTTACTATTCTACAAGCCATCTAGTCTATCACAAAGAGCAGCAAGGTAGTATTTACGCTGAAACTGTATGATTGCACACGAATATAAATATACGTACAAACGTATAGACATTGATATACGAATTTCACGTAGATACACATATAAATATAGATATATACACCTATATGTAATACACACACGTACACACACAAACTGAAACACACACACATACACATACATACACACACACACACACACACACACACACACACACACACACACACACACATCACAATACGCCAATACGTATATATATTACACATGCACACACACACACAAACACAAACACGGACAAGAATAGATATATATATATACATATATGAATACATAATTATAATTATATAATTATAATATATATATATATATACATATATATATATATATATATATATATATATATATATATATATATATATATATATATATATATATATATATATATATATATAAATAGATATACATATATTATTACTTATACACACACACACACACACACACATATATATACACACACGTATATATACATACACACACATACATATATATATGTACAATATGCAATATGATATATATTGGACACACACACACACACACACACACACATATATATATATATACAATATGAGTATATATATTGGACACACACACACATATATATATGTATAACAAAAATCAGAGAAGTTTTGCCGAGAATGATTCCTGTGACTATATTAAGAGTTGTATTCCTTGCGCTAACAATAAGCAATATCTATTAAAAAAGCTGAAAATATCAACTCTGTCATAGTCACTCGAGCTTACTGCAAGTTCTCCCGCCATTTTGTTCTTCTCGTCTGTTAGAACGGAGTATTTTTGCTTGACCTCCCACTCTTTCTCTTCCAGCATACTCTTTGTCGCACGAAGCTCGCCAAAGATCTGGTCTCTCTCACTAATGAGTGCGTCCAGTTTCATCTCCTCTAATCGGTCTCGTTCAGACATCTGGATCAGTTGGCAGTAAACAGTATTTAGACCACGCCCGCCTTGAGAATTCAGATTCCACGCGAGAATATTTTTTTTCCGCGTCATTCAATATATTAATTCTTATCATCTCTCATAAAACCTATATATCCCATGAGACAGATTCAACTTTCGGTCACCTCTCACGTGCACAAACTTCGATTCAACGGCATGTGGGGGCATGTGATATCGATAAATTCACACACCTGTCTTCGGGTAGCCAAAAGTTGCGCTGCTAAGTCTCTCATGGCATTCCGTTGCTTTCTACCTTGTTCGTCAGCACGTGATAGCTGCTCGGAATCTCCATGCTCACTGTCAGATTTTGCTTTCTGCAGGTGTGTT
The DNA here is from genome assembly GCA_001586965.3 of Sphaeroforma sirkka. Lineage (NCBI taxonomy): Eukaryota > Ichthyosporea > Ichthyophonida > Sphaeroforma > Sphaeroforma sirkka. The sequence goes on from LUCW03000581.1 coordinate 34,473, forward strand.
GCTAGAAAGGTTGACACTTCTTCATTCTCGTCCTTCGCAACAGCAACTGCTGATTTTCCGTCGTGATCCAATCTAACAGTGAACGATACATATAAAAAAAAAATCACTGAGAATCTATTTAAAAATATAATTTACCTCAACAGCATTTATCAATAGGAGGTTTAACCGGCTCTTTGATGAAGCATAGAGCATACATGCGTCTAGTCTGATCGAGAAAAAACTTACAGTGACAAGTCCGGAAGCCCTTCGACAAGAGCTTTTACACTCTCTATATCACCATTGGAAGCAGCAAAGTGTGTCGCTGTCCAGCCATTCTGATGATTGACAATAGAACTGAGACATCAGTGTCCATGCCGGTATCTTTTTCTATGCGATTTGTTTTGTTGGGAGCGCTGTGCTTGTTCATATCTAGGCGAGAACAGATGACACTCATGTGCTGAGATATGCGTCTTGTGCTAGCCTAGCATGTAAACCGTGGCAAGTTTAGTTTATTGAACTTATACTTATAAGCGACGAATACAGCGTCTTGTTGAGACACATTAAAAAATGTCATCACATGCCGTGTACTCATATAATAGTGAGGGAGACGCGGTTCACTTTCACTGCAATTATCAAAGCAGAGCTTGGGCTAATTTGCAGAGTGTGTTTGTTGCGCGAAAGCACCTACCTCATTAGCTGCATTAATATTGGCTCCAGCTGCCAACAGTAGACGAATAACAGTAACGTGATTGTCATGCGCAGCAAGGTGCAGGGGAGTATCTCCTTCTTCGTCCTATCGGTGGATTTTGTTGTGCCCGTCAGTTTCAGATATGATACCATGCAAGCTTCATGATACGAAAGTGTACGAAAGCGCAGAAGTACGCCCGCAGTAACGAGCACAAATCGCATGATTAATGCGTCATATATTGATTAATGCGTCATATATTCAAATACAAATACTGAAAGTCTTCTCAATAAGGGTGAGTTATCTGATAAGTATTTGCATCGAGTGACTTCAATTCCAATACTGGGTAGTACAAAGTAAACAAGCAGATTGCAGTGTGTGAAGTGTTTATTCTCTGAAGTTGCTTCTACACCAATGAAATGCGCAGAATCTTTTACGTATAATGATACATGCGTCACTTATTTTTGCTCAGATATCCTAGTCGTCATTCAATAAACTGTACATTGGACACGCTCTCATGCCAACTCCTCGAACGATTAACAGTTTAGTTTTTTTCATATCAGTACTTATTTACGACATATTGGAGAAGGACAGGGAAACTTACAGCCAAGTTTACTGATGCATCTTCTATGATGAGCCTCCGCACTACAAGATCGTGTCCTTTCGCTGCGGCATTGTGCAAGGCAGTGCGGTCGTTCTGGGTAGATAAAAATGTGCGCATAATTGTTTTATTCTTCAGTGTGAGATACAGATCGTTGAGTATTTTTAGTGCTACTTTTGTTCTCTGTCTACAAAGTAACATAAACAGACCAAAGCGATATTTTTTCTGAAATTCGCAACCCTTGCAATCGAGATGCGTTGTATCAAAACCAAATTCTGTGCTATAACTGTGATATTTTATAAGCTTAATACATAAGTACATCCAGTAAACAACATGTGACTACACAAGGTTAATGAGCATTGAAGCTGATACGAATGTCGCTATCGCAGTGATACTTCATGAGAAGTCGTCATATAGCTAAAGGTTCAGAAGCTTCTATATCAATATACTATAATTTCTAATTCTATATGGATACATAAATATAACTGCAAGAAAAATAAAAGATATATACACATAAACATGTTCGAACACACACATATACACTGTTTTTTTAGTACACACATACATGTAAATCCATATATGTATTGAATATATAGGCATATGTTTATGAATATGCATATAAATATAAATACATGATTATTTATATGTATGAAATCACATATACATATAAATACATGCTCATATATGTTTATGGATATACATATACAAACATGTTTATGAACGTGCATGTAGATACAAACATATATCAACGCACAAACACACACATGGATATATATGTATATATATATATATATATATATATATATATATATATATATATATATATATATATATATACATACCTACATACATACATACATACCTATATACATATATAACTAAACACAAATACAGTTTAACACACGCACTCACGTACTCCGCGCATACAGACACACACACACAATATATATATATATATTATACATGTGAATATGTGTATGTTCATATATATATTCACCTAAACACACACACACACACAACACACAAAAATGTATATATATATATTCATAATCATAATCATATTCATATTCATATATATATATGTACATATATGATGAAAAAAAATATAAGCAAAACACACCACACACAAATGCACGTATGTACATATACATACATACATACATGCATATGCATATATATATATATATATATATATGCATATATGCATCTATATATATATTTATATACATATAAAGGTAAATTAGCATATATATATTAATATTATATATATATATATATATATATATATATATTATATATTAATATATATATATATATATATATATTATTATATACATATGCGCCATAATATTAACACATGCATGCACATGCATGTACATATTACGTATATGTATGTATTACATATACATATGTATATATGATTACCATACATACAACATGACATACATATGTATTATGTATGTATATATGTATAATATATACATATATTATTATAATATGTATACAATACATGAATAATATGTATGCATGATATACATACATATTGTCATGAACATATATGATATACATATATATATACATATGTATATGCATATATTATATATTGCTACATACATATGCATGCATATATATATATTATATATATATGATAATCAATAATGAAATAATAAAAAAAAAAATAATAATGTAATCAATATAATAATATATGCACATATGCATATACATATATATATATATATATATATATATATATATATATATATATATATATATATATATACACATATATATAATATTATATAAGTATATAATGGTATACCAATATAAAGATACAATAATATAATGATATAATATATAATGATATAATAATATATTAATAATAGTAACAATAACAATAACAATAACAACAACAATATATAACAATGATGATAATAATAATATATATAAAAACACACACGGACACACAGACACACACATACACACAGACCCATCCACCCAATCACTCACCCGCCCACACACATACACACACATATATATACATATATCTACTACATATATGAATGTATATCTATATCTATATATATATCTATATATATATATATGGATATATATATATATACATATATACACATATATATTTATGTATATATTAATTTAAATATACTTATATGTTAAACCAAATCGTACTGGTTCAAATGGGGATCTGTGCATGTTCTTGTTCGTAATCAGCATGTTGCACTTGTCAACAGCTGAAAATTCTATCATATTAGTTTGAGACGGAGGAGAAGTAATCAAAGACATATTAATACCCAGTCGAGGGCATCCACTTCCGCTCCATTTTTTATCAACAGTCTAACGCAATTTTCGCGGCCTTCCCGGGCGGCTACATGCAAAGGTGTTCGACTGATCTGGTCGCGAGCGCCTACATTCACCGACGGTATATTTAACAACCGTTCCACTGTTCTATAGCAGCCATCTCGGCACGCTGAGAATAGATACTCATCTTCCATGATTAGTAGTCGCGGATAAGGTGACAGTGCAGGACCAGACTATCCTACCTAGGGCTATTATCTACGTCTGCAGAAAAATAAGGAATATCGTATATACATCGAGCGGTTTTCCAGCATACATTGAAAAAACAACGACGGTTGTCGGCTTAAATACCAATCAAATATTGTGCTAGATTGTCCTGCTGATAGCCTGATAAGAAAAATATATAAAAAGTTCATATAAATATATATATAGAATTCATAACTCATAGTATTTTAAACAACGGTACACATCACGGTATACATGTACCTAATAATGGGACTTTCTTCTCCATATATAACATATACTACCAGAAGAGTAGAAAGATCGAGGGTAGTAACAGCAGGCCATCTTGGGATAGAAGGTCATTGTCGTTGTGAAATGTTCACTTTCAATATCGAGCATTAAAGATGTGCTACATTACACGAAAACCGAAACTCTTATCGATAATCACTAAAAAAATGTCTTTATATAGCGATATCATAGTTTCAAATAATGCTGTATACATTATACACATTCTCACATAGGGTTATTGGGAAAGTCAAAAGAAGATAATGATTAACTTAATCGGCATTTCGAGAACCAAATACAAACCGTATTGCAAAATCGAGAAGCCCTGCTTAGTTTGCTTTTCCGACTCATGTACGACACAGCTCGCACGGATCGCTATTGCCTTCATTGCTTATATCTTTGGCATTGTGCAAATTTGTAATAAAGTAGTTAGAAAGCTCAGATGATGTTACATAACACGTGGACTCAAACCACTTTCTTGGCCGATCACAATAACTCAATTTCGTTTCACTCGAGCAAGTACATTGGGGCCAAATTCAGTTATGAAACTATCTTATTATACGAATAATTAGTTATGAAACTATCTCGGTACACGAATTACTAAATATAAACTACCTCAGGTCACGAATCACCAGATACGTAGCTATCTACTACCAGATATGAAGCCATCTCAGCACACGAACTATCAGCTGTATAACTATCTCAGTTCGCGAATTACCAGATATAAAACTTTCTGTTACCAGATATAAAACTATCTTTTGCCACATATGAAAATATCTACTACCACATATGAAACCACCTTTTATCACACATAAAACTAACTATTACCACATATGAAACCATCTCAGCAAAAGAATTATCAAATATGAAACTATCTCAGTTCACGAAATACCAGATACGAAAATATCCGTTGCCAGTTATGAAACCACCTCAGAACAAGAATTATCAGATTTGGAACTATCTCAGGTCACAAATTACCAGATACGAAACCATCTATTGCTAGATATCAAACTAACTCAGTCCACGAGTTATCAGATATGAACCTATCTCAGCATAAGGATTATCAGATATGAAATTATCTCAGTTCAAAGATTTTCGTATATGAAACTATCTCAGTACACGATTTAGCAGATATGAAACCATATCAGTCCACAAACTACCAAATAAGAAACTATGTTAGAACACGAGTGACCAGATATGAAACTATCTCAGTTCACAGAATACCAGAAACAAAACTATCTATTACCAGATATGAAACCCTCACATCTCAGCACACGAACTATCAGATATGAAACTATCTTAGTTCACGAATTACCAGATATGAAACTATCTCAGTTCACGAATTACCAGATATGAAACTATCTCAGTTCACGAATTACCAGATATGAAACAATCCCAATTCCGTAATCACCAGATAAAAAGCTATCTCAATACACAATGTTTGCTACAGCTTCACCAATATTGATACCGATAAACGAGTAGATTCTAGATTCAACTGTTCATCGATATTTCTAATGGGGTATTTATAACTATATAAGCGATAATTTAATTTAAGCCCTGTCCACGATCAAACCTATGCCAAACCCCTATACAACTGCGACGATCACATATATTGGTGCACATGCGTCTATATTGTCTATCAATCGTCTGTACACAGAAACGAATTACGCGCATGAATCTCGGATAGGTAGATCTGTTTTCCAGGAAACTGATTCGATAGATTTCAACGATCTCTGGTCGCGAATCAATCTCAGTTATGATAAAAAGGTGTCTACTTAAGGGGGAGCATCGAACACACAAATCCATTCTCACTGCCGCGAACGAGTCGCATCAAGGGTGACCAGTAAATACATGATATTCTCCTTAGAAAGCATGACTACAGACTGAGCCAAAATAAACTAGTCGATGTCATGTAGTGCCGAGTATAGATAAGCTCACATACTCGTGTAGTGGACTTATTCGACTATCATCTACGGCCCGATCGCAGCAAGAGCGTTGAGAATGGGACAAATTAATGAAAGCACACTCATTTCCCGAGATCATCCGCACCATATGCTACAAGTATCGTTGGGCAATAGTGGTTGGACAGTAAATTAGAGGCAATGTGGTGCACAGACATCCTAGACGTGAATTCATAAAAATGTAAACCAATACTTGCAGACAATTAATATTAGGACAGTTTGATGTAGACCCGAAAAGAAGGCGCATCAACATAGTAGACGCATCGGAAAGACGAAATGCAACTAGCGACAAAAAAACGGAGTAGTTTGTTGTGCGCATTGTGTGACTCATGCGAGTAGCTGTATGGAATGGCAAGCCGATACACGATCTCCACGCAGACTCACAAAGCGTGGTCGATTTGAAATGGGACGCAAGTGTGTGCATGGACACGCTCTTCTTTTCGAGGGTTTATTAGTCAGATACAGCGCTAGTATTCAACTCTCAATATAAAGCACATTTGAGAATTTGATAGCTATTTATTTCAATTTCACTTCGCCACGATAAATCAAGGGAACGTATGACAAGGTAAATGCCTCTAGAGGTTACCAGGCCTCGTAGAGCGGCGGCTCGTGAGTATCGGTCTGTCCTCGTCACTATCCTCCTGTTAAATCATCGAAAAAATAGGATTGTTAATGCGCCAGTGACTACAAGATGCATGAATGCCTGTTCAGACATGCCTTTATCGAAACGACACCAGAATCGCTAGCAATGCAGACGTTCCTGAGGTGCACTGGCATTTAGAGTGATATATAGAAGTCATAAATACCTCCTCGCTCTTGTCTTTCAGTGTAGATTGCCTTCCGTCTTCAGCAAGGTGCGCGGTGGTCATGAACATTTGCAGTTGCTCTGTAACATCTACCTTCATCTGGGACACAAACAATAAATGCGTTATCAGAGGTGGGCACGCAAAATATGGGTGTGATTGTCTCCATTTTGAAATCAAATAGTATAGCATGTTTACATGTGGGCCGTAATATAGCATTGATCAATTTGTGTGGAGAAGGAGAGATACAATAGTGCAGAAAAATAGATTGAATATAATTCCACTGAGCAGAAGCACGCAACGCAAGTCTCAACTTACATCATGAGCCATTATATACACGTCATGCCCGGACTCGTTATACATCATGGCATTGGTAAATACTAGCATTAGGTCGCGGCGGAATTCCACTGTTGTTGAGATAGTCTGCAAAAGATAATGAATACGATATAAGCATAGAAGTAATCCTTAAAACAACGTGCTTGTACAATATAGGAGCAGCCAGTAAAATAAGAAAATATATGTCCGTTGAACATTAGGCAGTATACAAGCGCACTGCACGGCACGACGCTGCATACCCCATCATCTAAACGCTTTTTGATCGTATTCAGGTCCATTGGTCTCTTGACAATCTTCGTGTAATTGAACGCCTCTCTTGGATTCACAGGCTTGAGGAAGGTATTTGCGTATTTATGATTCATTATGTCTCTCAAAACTCCCATTAGCAGCCTCCTCCTTGTTTTCTGACGTTTGGCTGCTATCCCTGTGTATGACGCAATTTCAAAAATGCGATAACAATTGAACATGCAAATGCGAGATACGCAAGGTTACACTGAAGTTTCTACTCTAGAGACCGATTGGACACATAATGCAATTTGAACACTTCACTGCATAATATATAGCTGCAATATCATGGTCACTCAACTACATGGCGAAGTTTAAACTGCAATGCTACATTTCAGAACAGTACCAGAGTCAGATTCATCTTCGTCACCGGATTGTGGCTCTGCCTTGACTGCTGGCGATTGCGGATTAGATCTTTGATGCTTCGCAGAAGTGGTCGACTTTCCAATAGGTTTCGGTGAGCTGGCCTTTGCCTTCCTGCTACCTAGATTTGTTTTCGCACGCTTCTCTCCTCGCTTCACAGTGCCGCCTCGCTGTTGCAGAAATTGTGTCGATAACAAGTCGATAGATCTAGAATAAGCAATATCACTAACACACTAGAGCTTTCAGTATACTGATAGCATATAATCGAAAAGTGTGGAAGTAAATGCAGTACATTGATTAATGCGGGGCACATGAATGTCACACTCGAATTGTTTCAAATAGCTACCCCTTACCCCTCTCGTGCTTGTCATACTATCGCTATCCGGATCTGTCTCTACGGCGGGAACGGTACGCGCTATAGTTCTGGCCGCAGGCGCAAGCGCACGTGTGCTACCTCGCGGTCTGCCCCTACCCCTGCCTCTCCCTCTGGAAACGGGAGCGGTCACTGTTGCAGCTGGCTTTGCATTTTCTTCGCTCGCATCACTCTCCCCCTTATCTTCATCGACGAGTTTCCTCTTCCCTCTGCCTGGCCGTTTACCTTTATTTGTACCCTTGTTAATCTCGTCTTCACTGCCATGCGCTGTACTACGACCGGACGTTCGGCCCAAAGGCAGCCCTTCGCTAGACTCACGGCTCTCAGGTTCCCTGTCGACATATGAAGAATCCTTGGTGGATCTTGCGGATGTTTTTCGTTCGGGGTTTGGCTCTAGTTGACGCGGGACCGACCGTTTCCCGGGTGACGTCATCGCGAGCGGGCTATCTACCGCACTTCCAGTCAAAAGCTTAGTACTTCCTGATCGTGTCCTCTCTTTCAAATCCACTGCTGGCTTATTTTTATTTGTCAGTTTTGGATCGTCATTCTCAATTTTATCGTCGGTTGCTTCGGGTAAAATCTTCAACCCAATAACACTGCCCGCGACAGGCTCATAAGTCTTCTCTTCAGCCAATGATGATGATATAGGCGATGATGATTCATCCCTGACATCGGACTGTTTGCGCTTCCTCGCCTTGTTATCCTGCTCGGCTGCATTTTTCCTATCATTTCCTTGATTCTCTCCGTTGCCCACTACCTCTTCCTTACTTTCCACTTCCTCCTCCACACTATCTACACTATCTGAAACTTCCTTTGTAGTCTCTAACTTCACTTTTCTGCTCTTCGTCTTCTTCTTTTTCTTCTGCGGCGTTTCCTTGTCGCTTTCCGATTCCTCTAAGTCGCTCTCCGGCTTATTTTCTACATCAGTCACAGCCTTGTCACCGCTTGCGCTTGGCCCAATGGCATCCTCAAGTGCAGGAGTAGTTTTTACTGCGAGACTACTGTCTACGGACATTGAGTCAAGCGTTTTAGAGTCCTTGCTCATCTTTTTATAGACCTCTGAATTAATTTTACTATCGCCATCGTCACCCATCGCGATATCCACTTTGTTTTCTGCTCCCGCCACGGTCTCTGAGATTTCCGTATCGTTGCCTCCTTCGACCCTTATGTGTTGACCACCGGTCTCTGCTTCAAGCGAGATGTCAATCTTGCTCTTATCATTTTCATCGGTTGCATCGACAGTTTCTGGGGATTTACTGGAACTAGATCTGGCACTGGCCTCGACAGTGATCTTCGATTTGAGGGTTGCCATGTCGTCGTTTTTGGCATTTGTGACTACACCCTTTGCAGTTATCAGTGCCTGTGGATCATATTTCTCGCTAGCATTCGAATCATCAGAATCACTACTGTCCGATACTTTGTGGCCCGACTTCTTATTATCGACAGGTTCTGAATCTGCGCCTGTCGGTTCATTTGCTAGCTTTCGCACCGGCTTTTCTCCAGCAGTTTCGAAGTCACCTGTCACACTCCGCGTCGCTTCGGGACTGTCTTTTCTATCATTCGAACCCCTGTCGGAGCTGCCCTCTAGTCTCTTTGTCACAGTTTCATTTAACGACTCTTTCGTTCTCGTGTCTTCCGAATCATTACCGGCCTCGCTCATCTTGGAGGTGTCCGCTATTTTCTCACTCTCATGGGGTTTATCCGAATCCACTCCTCGCGACGACTCGCGACTGCACTCAGTATCGCGCTTAGCGTCACCAACGATACTGCAGGCACTCTCACGTCGTCGATCTCCTGCACGAGTGCGGTCGGCTTCCCTGGTACGATCACCATCGTGAGCCCTCCTATTGTACCCATCCCGGCTTCTCTCCGAATCTCGAGTCTGCTCAGCCTCCGCCTTTTTCGTATCATCCCTTGAGCGATCAAATTCACGGGCTCTCTCAAATTCGCTTTTTCTCGCACTTTCACTCTTTCTCCGATCACCTTCGCGATGACGATCTATTAAGCGACTTCTGTCATTCTCGCGAGTACGATCCCCTTCCGAAGCTCGAGTTGCATCTCGACTGCGATCTGTTTCACGACTACGATCCCTACTCCTATCGCCGTCGCGGCTACGGTCTCCCCCACGATTACGTTCACTTTCACTATCACGGTTTCGACCTTGGCCTCTATCACCTTCACGACCACGATCACTGTCCCGCAATCGATCTTTATCGCCCGATCTTTCGACTTCCCGGGCACGCTCAGCTTCCCGGGATCTCACCCCATCGCGCGCCCTCTCAGTCTCGCGTGATTTCGCGGCTTCGCGTACTTTATCAGCCTCGCGTGCCCTTTCTGTTTCGCGAGTTCTATCAGACTCACGTATTCTGTCAGTTTCACGGGTTTTATCAGTCGCACGTGTTCTGTCAGTATCCCGAGTTCTGTTCGCATCGCGCATTTTTTCCAATTCTCTACCCTTTTCATTGTCACGACTCCTTTCAGCATCTCGTGATCGACTGCTCGCTCTGTTCCTATCAACATCACGATCAGGTTTATCAGCATCACGAGTTCGGTCGGTCCTCTCAACCTCACGACTCCTATCTGTTTCACGGATACGATCAGTATCACGTTTCCTGTCCCCATCACGAGTGCGATCACGATCTCCAGCACGCATACGCTCTGCTTCTCGAGTTCGGTCAGACTCTCGTGCTCTATCAGTATCTCTAGCACGGTCACTTTCGCGGGTCCGCTCGGCATCTCGGATCCTTTCGGTGTCCCGCGTGCGTTCGGTCTCACTCCTACGCCCAGGCTCAATCCTTCGATCGGTCTGAGAATCAGATTTGCGTCCCAAATCCGTGCGCGACGAAGTGCGACGGTCCAGCTCACTCCGGCGATCCGCATCACTTCTGCGACCGAGGTCAACTCTATGTCGGGAATCCGTGCGTCGCTCCTTTTCGTTCCTTTTCAGGCTAAGACTCTTCCGATCACTTTCATTTCGCCTATATGCGGAGTCTCTCCGACCGAAATCGGTTCTGCGCGAACTGTCATCTCTCACCTCACTGCCACCTCTGCGTGTGCCCAGATCCGATCGCCTGACAATCTCACTCCTGACAATTGGGTCACTCTCACGACCGTGATCTTCTATCTTGCCACTGTCACCCTCCCTGATACGGCGATCACGTTCAGTTTCTCCATCACTGACAGTACCACTTGTCCTCCTCATTCGTTCATTCCTGAATCCGTTCCGGTGGGTCTCGCTACGCACTGTGTCATTATCACTCATAGCTCCGGGTTTCCTGGCCGATTCACCTTGCCGCACGGTTTCTGCACTCGATGTGACCTTGCTCGCGCTTTCGCTGATCGTACTATCGTCAATATTCATCGCCCTGTCCAGACCCTTATCTGTATCTAATTGTGACCCCATCTCCTCTGATGCTACGCTCGGTGCTTCAATGACGGCCAAGGATCGTTCTACATTCACCCCAGGACAACTTTTCAAGTTAGTATCCAAAGCCATGGGTTTAAGGGCATCCGGCATATCTTTTTCAGCATCTTTAGCATTCGTTTCTCCAATTTGAAGATCCGGTTTGAGCGGCTCTCGATCGAAAACATCACGTTGACCAGCATTCTCATCTGTAACCGTAGCAGCTGTTGTATCGGACGGGCGTGTTGGACTCGATTCGCTCAACGTACCAACAATCTCGTCTTCATCTAACACACGTCTATCATCAGCATCCCACACATCTTCCTGCGAATTCCCTATGCTTGAGCTCTTATCAGGAATTTTACCGTGAACCTTTTCACCTGAGGGTTTAGAGGCGACGATAGTATTGTATGACAATTCGTCCCTACGAGGCTCTAAGTCGCCTATTCTACCCATAGAGTGATCGTCACTACCAGGAATCTCAATTTGAGCATCGTGTGCTTCGGTTCTCGTACTTTGTTGTGGCGTCCGAGCAGCGCCTGATTCGGTCGTACTCTCATTCGCTGGTATGGATGCAGGTGTATCGACCTTCTCAAGTTCTACAGACTTGTTCTTGACGATCCCCACCGACTCTTCTGCCTCTTTGGCTTCCACTATTGTTTTGTTCAAACGTTCTGTCGATGGCTGGGCAGGTATAATAGTCACCGAATCTAACCCACTGACAGCTATAGAAGAGTCTTCACTTGTATCTGCCGGCACTGGTTGCAAAACAGGCCGTTGGTGAAATAAAATATTCAAGCAATCTCAGAATGAAGCAAATCTCATGCACAATAACTATGCAATTCAACAGCATCGCAAAAGAAAATAGATATGCTTGAATGTACGTCTTGAAGGAAGCCTATAGCGTTATCATCGTGCATGTCGTCGAAACTACACTAAAGAGAGTAGAACCGGTTACTAGTATGCTGACACCAAAATGAACTATGATACAGTTTAACTATGAGCATTTTAAATATATACAGTATGTATGGCAATCAGCATACCTGTACTATTTTCATGAACATGGGCAGCAGGTACACTAACAGAGGTAGTTTCTCCTGCTAGCCCGGGGCTTGTTTTTTTTACTAAGCAACCGCCCGAACGATGTCGGAAGCCTAGCTGCTGACGTGACCTCCATCTCTCGCATGATATCTAACCAGATGATGAGGAAGGCAAAAAAAAATGTATACATCGAGATGGAGGTCAAAATTAAGTATGTGTATATCGCCCTGAAGTTATCCGTTGTTTAAAATCAAATTGACCTTCTTAATCTTAACTAAAACTTTGGCGTTTAAGGCGCAAAACCCAATTGCTCGGACTGACAACCTAGATATACTGAGGAGTAGAGTGTTACCTGTAGCTGAAGCGGCTTCACCTTTCGACCGAGTGGTACGCGAAAGTGCAGTGATTGGAGGTGCCGGCGGAGTTTTGGCCTTGGGGCCCCTCGAGTTTGCCCTATGGTTTCTATTTTTAGCGGTGTCAACACTTTCCTTGGATGCTTTCCTACCGAAAAAGGTACTAACAGCCTTCGGCGTGTCTGGATCTTCCTCGAATGGTTCGGTAGTTGCCGCTGGCGTGCTTGGCTTCTGAAGCTTCGTATACTGATGGTCCAATTTGACAGTAATCGACGGCTCCACTGCACAACGCAAGGAAAGTGAGGAACGGAGAGATTGAAGATCTTGACACAGCATAGAAGAATTACACACTTGTTAGGTGAGCCAAACAGCGGAACCTCATACGGTCATCTAGTATACGCTTGTGGGTCAAAATTTAATTATAAAGCACGGATTGGACTGAAAGGTGCGGGAAAGATCGCAAACGTAAAAAATTGCGCCTTCAATGCGAAAAACGACACAGACGACGAATACCGCGCGAAAGAAGCTACGTAGCATACGCAGCGCAAAGCCACGCTTCGGAATATATACGAGGCTTTCGAGATATATGTGCATGACTAGCGCCATTGATTTACTTTAACATATGCGTGTGATTTCGTCCATTGCGCTATATTATTCTTTTACTCATACAGTCCCAAATGGATACTAACAAGACTTCTCCATGTATTTGCACATTTCAAGTGAACATGATGTGAATACCGTATACCCAGACATGCGATATATACAATGCATATGAATATCAAAAGATGATACTGGGACATTTATACTGAGTCAATAAATGATAATTCAGCACACACTTACCACTATGTTCTACGAATTAGAACTAGTTATATACACCTAAGAATGTGCGCATACTCGCGCATGCTAGCTGTATGAACGCAAAAATAATCTCACCAGGTGTTGTGTGATTTCCACGGGCTGCATGGGCCTTTAGCATCGCGCCCTTTCCTTTACCCTTGCCTTTACCCTGACCGTGCCCGAAGGTATCAGATGACTCGGAAAAATTCCGTCGTGAACTGTGGACCTCCGCAAGCGGATTTTCTATTGAAGGCTGGCTCAGCGAAGGGTCAAGCACACCAGTTCTATGCACGCCGTTGGTTGAAAGTTTTAATGTTGTGCTTGCTATGGGTTGTTGCGGCAGATAGACCCCGTCAGCGTGCATGCCTTGTATCATAGTGTCTAATTCCTGGTCATGCACGCCTTCCCTTATCTTGTCTATATCATTAGCCAGAGCTTTGTACTCCTCTCGATCCGCCGCCAGTGTCAGCTTAATTTCCGCTATCCGCGCGTGGTACAGTCTTTTCGAAAGCTCCAATACCATCGCACTCGACTCAGTTCCACCGACAGACAGCGAGCGTTCTAATCCACCTGTTTCTTTGGACCCATTCACAGCACTCGCCGCACTGGCTACGTGTGTGCTGGCTTTAGCTGGCACAATCGCCGCGATCTTCTCGAGATGTTTGATCTGCGCCGTACAGCTATTAACAGAGAAGAAGTGCGACGGTCGATCTGACGTACGCAGCTTGCGCATTAACCTGCTCACAGTCGCCATATCGTCAACACCACACCGATACGCTGCCTGTGTGAGTGTGAGCTGTTCACGCAAGGACCACCCGCTTTCATCAGCGTAGGAGTTCTGGTCCTCAGCATAGCTCACACGTATCTCACTGCCTATGGATAGCCCGCGTGTCTGCTGCGCCGTCCCTTCTTCTTTCGCGTGGGGCTCTTGGGTCATGGATTTCGGCTGTGATATAGACCCATGGCTGCTCGCGCATGGCCGACCGACGGCTGTGCTATTGGCAGGTGCCATTGTACTTCAAACACAAGACAGAAGCACAAGAGTAATCGACTGTATATAGTTTACTGAACTATACTACATGCATCTACGTGCGAGGCAGATATGTGTGGTGTGGTGTCCGTGGGAAAAAGTGAGCGTTCGTGCGCATGTATATGCCTTAACTTTGTATCCACGATTGACTACTTTTCAGGCATACACCCAGGCGAATAGAAGACCTACTGGGCGCCCGAGTGTCTATATAAGCCTGACGTTTGTGTCTGTGAGGATGTATATACAAAATCAACACATGGACGCATAAACCATACAGGTGAAGTGTGCGCGCTTAGTAGCTCGTCCGAACTGATCGATACAGACCTGCCACATGATACATTGCGAAGCCATACACAGGCGAACATACAACGATGCAAACGAACTCGAGTACTACTATCTATTGTAAATTATAAGCTATCTTCATCCAGATTCTAACCCACACTCTGTTGTAAGCATGTACGATTAAGCTTACACTCCCGTATGCAATCACTCTCGTGTTACTTTGCTGCAGTTCAAAATACAATACTGTCGGCCGGCGTTATAGACCCCACAGATTGAATGGTTCTGCAATAGTTCGGCACCTACCGTTTGAGATGTGGCTGGTTTCTATTGGAGAGGATATCCCGCCACTCTGGCCCCGTCATGCAAATTTTCAATACAGAGTACAAGGGGGTTGATCTCGGAACTTATATTTTATTTTATACAGCTGTGATATGTAAATAAAACACTTCTGTATAGCTTAGTAGGCTGAGCTACCTGTTACATGCACGCATTCTATTACTGTTCAACTTCGCATATACATATACTTATATACTACCAAACGTTTGGTGCGTATTATAGCGGTACTAATACAAAACTATGGCTGGTAGCGATGATGTTGAAGCTGGGGCGAAGCGCAAGCAGGGGAGCTCTCAGGCGCAGCCAAATAGCAAACAAGCTAAAATGGACGCCGTGAAAGAGAGCACCTTTGAGAAAGAACTCATGGAACTGGACGCGAAATCTAAGGTAATGACTATCTGCCATAGGTTTGTGCTCAATCAAGTATATGATATAGTAAGTTCAGGATTTCAGGTGCATACTTTTGTCGAGTACTGTTGAAGGTATAGCTTCGAGCTGCCTCCATCGCGAAATATTTCGCCCATGTAATAATTATGGACTGTTTTGTGTGTAATTGCCAGGCGATCACTGATTATTATGAATTCTACCTGTATCTGTACTCTATTCCGGATGCACGTCTTTCGTCTTTTGGACTGATGACTCCTTCTGTTGGTATCGGATTAATCCTTGTATATACACCAGCAAGTAGCTTTCAATATCGTGTAGTAAGCAGTTGCATGTCTGTTCATCACCTCTAGCATGGTAGCTTTGAATATCATATAATAGGCAGTTGCGTGCTTGTGTACAGAGTTTGAGTGTTGTCGACGAGCAATTGCGATACTCACAATACATTCTACTCACCGCGCCCACATTTGAATGTATTTCGTCAAAGGCGATGACCCTTGCGGTGTGCTACCCCGTGCTGTCCTCGATACTCACAATACATTCTACTCGACTTCAATCGTACCACAGGCGTCTGAAGGAGTTGTCATGCAGCAGTGGAGCCGTCCCAGTGCCAAACAGATACGACCAGCAGCTGAGTCATTCGTATTCCAGCAATTGGATATTGATACATATGAGGGGCCTCACATGCATGGCATGCCTGGTATCCATAGAAATGGTGTGATTTTCAGGTATGTTGCACATGGGCATTTCGATTATGTGGCGTACACCGCGATATTTTATGTCGAATTCATAAGAATTTTGAATTAGAATATTATTTTTTCCGCTCCTGGATAGCGGTTCTAACTGATTCGTTGTGCATGATACAGATTATTCGGGGTAAATAGCAACGGAAATAGTGTGTGCGCACACGTGCATGGATTTTTACCCTATTTCTACGTCCCGGCGCCGAAGGATTTCAAAGCTCAGCACGTAGGTATATTCATGGAGGCAATAAACGCGAAAATTACAAATCTGTCACCGAAGGTACACAATGCCGTTGTTCGAGTAGAGGTGGAGATGAAAGAGAACATCTTCGGGTATGTACTGTTATGTAGCGCCTTTTTTATTGTATCGGTTATGAAAATTAGTCAGTTGTAGTTAGTGACTGAAGTTATGGCGTTTGAGGTTAGAGTATATCCTATAATTTAGTTCTGGGTTCGTTATTGGCCTGTCTCCCCACAGGTATAGTTGTTCTACCGAGAGTAGTGTCTGACAATTTTCATCATGAGCACCTATATTCATGGATAATGGGATCACAAAGTTTCTTTGCCAGTATAAATGCGAACTTCCCTAAATTTCCTCCTATCAGGTATTGCGAATACAAGCGGCAACTCTTAGTACTGGACACGCCGATATGACACATGTATTCTGTAAAAAAAAGCCAAGTATCATTCGGACATTAACTGTTGTTACTGGTATTTACTAACAGGTATCACTCTCAGACCAAGATTCAGTTTCTGAAACTGACTATGAATTTGCCGCATCAAATAGCTGCGGCTCGACGAGCTGTCGAACAGGGATTCAATGTCGGCGTATATGGTATGTTGAAAGTTGATATGGTATGTTGAAGGGCCAAAATTATGTCAAGGGAGTTATCAAATAAGCAATTCAACATATTCTCAACTATTGTATATCAAAAGTACGACAAAGCAGCTAAAGGACCAACCCTCACTTGTGTGTCTGGTGAAACAAAAAAAGTTGTATAGTTCACAATATATAGGCTGGTTTGAGCAAGTACGAGCAAGTATGTAAAACAGTATCAAAATTCATTCGAAAAATTTCATGCATACTTACACGTGTATATTGATGGATGTATATACACACGCATGTATGTGCGTACATAGCAACATACATGTATATGGATCTAAATGGCGTTTATAAAAAAACCTTTCAAGTTATTTCACTGCGATTGATTAATTGAGTTGGAAGCATTCCTCATATGGCTCCGGTGGCCAGCATTTTAATATAGCACACAACACCATTAACCCGATTATAAAACCAAAATTGAATTCTTGACACAGGTTTGGTTGCATGCCAGCCTTTTGAGAGCAATCTCGAGATTGTTCTGCGATTCATGGTTGATACTGGGATTGTAGGATGCAGTTGGTATGTTTTGTGGATTGTTGATAGGAAATTGTTGTCTATCCCTTATTCAAATCCCACGTATTTACTTTTGAAATTTTTGAAATTGAAGCTGTCCATAAAGGTTCAAAAAAAAGTTTCACATACGATTTGCTGTTCATGTTGTCTCAGGGTGGAATTACCGCAAGGGGCATACAGAATCAGAGGAAAAACAAGTAATCCTCCCCCACAAAGTCGATGCCAATACGAGTTTGATATCGCTTACGACAAGCTTATCGCACATGCTGCTGAGGTATGATATTTGCATCATGCTGATACTCAATTGTCATTGAAAGTGCATGATCGAAGGGCAGTACGGGCAGTACTCTACATTTATTACACTCTTCTCCGATTATTCGAATGCTACTTTCGTTTCGATAAGTTTTATCGTTCCCGTCTGCATCCCCCCCTTTTGCGGATATCGTTAATCAATCTCCATATTGTAAGCGCACCGCTCATGCCTCAGAGGCATAATGACTACAACGAGCTCAAAACTTATATGAAACACGTATCCATCGTCGCAGGGAGAGTATTCCAAGAATGCTCCTTTCCGTATTCTGAGTTTCGACATTGAGTGCAAAGGTCGACCGGGTGTCTTCCCAGAAGCGGATCAAGACCCCATTATACAGATAGCTAATATGGTTCAGCTACAAGGAGAGGAGAGGCCGTTCGTACGCAACATCTTTTGTTTGAAGACTTGTGATAATATCGCCGGTTCTGAAGTTAAAACATACCACAGACACAAAACCGATCTAGACAATGAGAGGGAGCTGCTGCAAGAGTGGGCGGAGTTTCTAAGAGCCGTCGACCCGGATGTGATCACGGGCTATAATACCACCAATTTCGATTTGCCGTATCTTTTCAAGCGAGCCGAGAAGCTGAATGTGAAGAACTTCCACTACTGGGGTCGGATTGAGAATACACCCTCCGTGATGAGGGATACACAGTTTTCATCGAAAGCCTACGGAACTCGTGACAGTCACACTTTCAATATTGAAGGGAGGGTGCCCTTCGATGTCCTTCAGCTGCTCCAGAGAGACTACAAACTCCGTTCATATTCATTAAATTCTGTTTCGGCCGAGTTCTTAGGCGAGCAAAAGGAAGATGTGCCTCACACCATCATTTCTGACCTTCAGGAGGGTTCGGATCAAACGCGCAGACGTCTTGCCGTGTATTGCTTGAAAGATGCATATCTCCCACTTCGATTACTGAACAAACTCATGGGGCTGATTAATTATATTGAGATGGCTCGTGTCACCGGAGTTCCGCTGAACTATTTACTTACAAGGGGCCAGCAGATCAAAGTCGTGTCACAGCTGTATCGCCGAGCTCGCGTAGTTGACTATGTTATACCTCAAGTACCATCAGGACAAGCAGATGAACAGTATGAGGGTGCCACCGTTATCGAACCGAACGCTGGGTACTATGACACGCCTATCACCACACTGGATTTCGCCTCACTATACCCATCTATCATGATGGCGCACAATCTGTGCTACACCACGCTTATCAGGGGTAATCCTGCAAGTCTTGGTCTGGGCCCGGACGACTACATAAAAACGCCCACTGGCGATAACTTTGTAAAACAATCTAAACTAAAGGGACTGTTGCCAGATATCCTCGAAGATCTACTATCAGCCAGGAAGCGGGCGAAATTGGCGCTCAAGAAGGAAACCGATCCGTTTAAGAAAGCTGTGTTGGACGGCCGTCAGCTGGCGCTGAAGATCAGTGCGAATTCCGTGTACGGTTTTACAGGTTGGTCCCTCTGCTGGTTGATATTTGCGGCTTTCGTTGCCCGCTTGGTATGTAAAGTTTTTGTCTGTATCTCACTATATTCGGCTTTCCTTCTAACTACAGGTGCTACGGTTGGAAAACTGCCGTGTTTACAGATATCATCGAGTGTCACTGGTTTCGGACGTCAAATGATCGAGCAGACCAAACAGGTGGTTGAGGACAAGTACACAATTGAGAACGGTTACGTTGCCGATGCCAAGGTCATTTATGGTGATACCGATTCTGTGATGATCAAATTCGGTACTGAGACGGTAAGTGTAGGCGATATTTCACTTTTTATTAACCTGCTTCTCATTTTTTCAACCTTTTGTTTTATTGTCGCATGTATTACTTAATATGCATGCGCAATAAGGTTTATTTTGGATTCTCCGACACCATCATCAAGTGAGTACCAATGAGCATTGGACCCCACCTCTTGCACAATAAATTTTGTATTGCTGTGTTGTAGTTCTAATAATTATATTGCTTTGCTCATACTTGGTTGCAATGGCCTTTCAGCTGGAGGAAGCTATGGATATGGGCAAGGAAGCAGCTACGTTCGTTTCAGAAAAATTCGTGAGTCCTATTAAGCTTGAGTTCGAGAAAGTCTACTTCCCGTATCTGCTGATCTCTAAGAAACGGTATGCTGGTCTATATTGGACGCGGCCCGACAAATACGATAAGGTGAGGTCAATTGGAATTTAAGCTCGGGGCAATACAGGCTGGTACGAAGAAAGAGACTGTTTTGCATGTGAAATTTCTTGAGAGTTCACTCAATCATGCCTTCCATGTCACAATTTTATTATGCAGATGGATTGCAAAGGTATTGAGACTGTTCGACGTGACAATTGTCACCTTGTCAAGAATCTGATCGACCGTTGTCTGAAGTTCTTGCTAATTGAGCGAGATCTTGAGGGTGCGAAGCAGCACGTCAAAGATACGATATCTTTGTTGTTGCAGAACAAGGTATGTGGGATCGCCTACATCTTCAAGTGTTTCAGTACTCGGCAGCTTTCTTCGTTTAATTGACTAAGTAGAGGCGATCTATTCCGAAGTTCTATATTTGTTGTTTGATGCATCAATGCGTACAGCTATGATTCATTTTGTCTCACTTCATTAATACACAGGTGGACATTTCACAATTGGTGATATCAAAGGCGCTGGCTAAGAGTAGTGAGAACTACACTGCAAAGCAAGCGCACGTTGAACTGGCCGATCGAATGCGCAAACGTGATGCTGGTATGAGAATCTGGAGCTGCAAGCGTTGGTTGCGCTTTCACATACTGTTTGACGAACTGACAAATTGGTCTCGATCACACTATATTTACTTTTAATTCTACCATGGTCACGCATTTATACCGTTTACGTTATTCGCAACGTTCAAGATTTGTAAACATTTGTAAATATTCATAGGGCACTGGCTTGTCGCCCGATGTTGAGATTTTATATTTTAGCTGATGCTACGATCCAATCGCCTTGTGCTTCGCATTTCACAGGTTCCGCTCCTCAACTCGGCGATCGTGTTCCCTACGTGATCATCAAGGCTGCGAAGAAAGCAGCGGCATACGAGAAAGCCGAAGACCCGATATATGTGCTTGAGAATAATATACCCATAGACTTCCAGCACTACGTAGAGCATCAGCTAACAAACCCTATTACAAGGATTTTCGAGCCTATTATGGGTGTCGGCAAAGCTCAGCATCTCCTGAGTATGTGTTATATCAACTTGCGCTCGTTTATTTTATTTAACTGCAAAATATGTGCAGATAGTATGTATCGGTTTCCGCCAGAAAACCACTGGCTTACAAGTTGATATCTTCCCGATTTGGAATGTTCTGCCAGGTGCTCAGTCTTTCTTTAATGTACTTTATCTCTGCAGAGGGAGATCACACGAGAAAGGTATCCGTCCTAACACCGATGACTGGCGGACTTATGAAGTTCACAAAGAAAGTTGCGACCTGTGTCAGTTGCAAATCGCGCCTCCCGCGAGACGGTATGTTTTTACAAAGGGTCCCCCAACCACGAAGTCGAGACATAAATGCTAGTTCACTGATACTGTCAACATAGTCACATTAACATTAGTGGCTAATAGCGTGCCTTTTTGTTTCCTCTTAGATCTAGCCATTTGCGAGCACTGCAAGCCACACGAAGGCGATATTTTACGAAGGGAAGTGGATAATATGCGAGATTTGGAAGAGAAATTCTCGAGGTTGTGGTCACAGTGCCAGCGATGTCAGGGGAGTTTGCACCAGGATATACTTTGCACGAGTAGAGATTGTCCCATTTTCTACATGCGCTCGAAGGTTAAGCAGGATCTATCAGTGCAACAAAAGGTAATAGATAGGTTTGGCGACGATTGGTGATTTGCTTTGCCATTTTTACATATGTTCGCTAAATCAGGATCGATTAGATTCCGTTCGCCCCGCTACACGGTTTAGGAACTCGTGCTTAACTCAATATAATACAGTATCATCTTCAAATGTCACACGAGTGCCTCATCTTCAATAAAGATGCAAAGTGCGGTACCTACATTTAGTATTCGCATATAATTCTTAACTTTGCCGATAGAATTCGAGATGATTAGTTGCTTATATGTGAAATTTGGCGTTTCTCTTGTTTGAGTTGCTCGCGCAGATTAAATATTTTGTCACTTTTGATACACATCCGTTAGGATTTACTAAGAATCATGTCTTGAATAGTTTACAAACTAGGCGATGTACTGTAGAAAAAGAATATACGTGTGAAGCTGATGTTGAGTTGTATCAATGCGTAGCAACGGCTCAGAGGCGTGATTTTGGACGCCTCCAAGATAATTAGGGTCGTTCTTAGCTCCCTTCACAAAGTCATTCTGGTAGCGGTTTCCGACCTGCAATTTTACACCAAAGGAGACAGGTATGGTATCCATCGAGCAATCACAAGAGGGTATGAAAACATGAAATTTCGGTATAAAGAATGGCTGCACCATCCCAATCGTCACAGGCGAATACAAGCGATTGTCAGTCTTACCTGCCACTGCATCAGCCCACAAATTCCAGTATGCGCCGTCTGTGCGAAGTACCTAGCAGCCTTGTCTCCCTCCTGCGTTTTCAGTGCCAGGGCGGCTTCCCGTGCATGAATTATACCTTCATAGGCGTAGCCTGTATTCCGTTTTCTCCTCAGAATCCTACGTAAATACATATTATGTATCAGATGCGAGGATACAGTGAGTGGCTGATATTGTCAG
>LUCW03000581.1:62500-66687 GCA_001586965.3 Sphaeroforma sirkka
TATATATACACACACACACACACACACACACACACACATATATATATATATATATAGTATATATACGTATATGGCGTACCATAGAGGTGTAGGGGGTATGCTTATAATAAACGCTACTGTAACCATGGGGCTAATGCTTCAATCATATCAGCAACCTAGTGATTGTTATGTCGTGAATATTAGACACAACCAACCGCACATTCACCCATTTTGTCATCGCTATAATTTGAATAAAACATGCCTCCGACACGAGGACCGAAAGCTTTGTGGTCTCTTGGCGTTAACTTTTTGAAAATAATTTTTCATTTGAGATTTGAAAAAATTGGTGGGAATGAAAATTAGGAATGGGATATGTTGGAAGTTTAGCGTAGTTTAGGATGGAACACAAAGCCGATTAGAACTAGTCTAGGTCACAGATTTTACTCAAGTTCTATGTCTAGGTCGCACTTAATTTTAATTGTTTGTGTTTGCGCTTGTCAATTGTCAACCGAACGGGTGGTTGGGTGTATATATAAATGTACGTACAAAAAGGAATCAATGGGTTATTTGATTGGTTAGTTGGGGGATATAACATTGGATCCCCCCCCCACCGACTTCCAGGTCACATATTTATTCGCAGTTGGAACCTTCTTGTATTTGAATATATGGAAGATTCGTATTTCACAAGGCACTAGTTGATGTCGCAATCGCTTTCTGTCTCGTTCCTGTATTTTGTGTATTTTGTCTTTTTTCAAATTTCGTTAGAATCATTTTAGAATTTTTATTGAACCTAATGAGACATACATATTTGTAAAGACATGTGCATGCACATGGGTAAAAGACAAACCCAAACACGCAAGTACACACACTGACTCACAGATACATGCGCGCAAATAAACAGACGCACGTACTTGCACATACATACTTGTAATCACACATACATGTGCGTAAACCGTATGTACCCACATACTATTACATGTGTGTACATAATTTACACACGCGGATACACACATACATACTCGTAAACAGCAAGGAGGACAAAGAACCACTTACATACTCTACCGACACATACTGACCGTAAATATTTTATATTGGGTGTATATATAAATGCACGTACAAGAAGGGATCAAATGCTTCAAATGATTATTTGATTGGTTAATAGGGGACAAAAAATGATAGTGGGGAGGCGTAGCCCCCCCCAGCCCCCACTACGTACTAGGTATACACCTGAGCTTAAAACATAAATCTTATATGAAGGTGCAAATCATGTCTACAGAGGCTGAGCTTACACCGGGACTAAATACTTATTATTTGAATTCCCCTTTGCATGGATCCCAAGGACCCAAAGGCCGTGGTAAATACCACAAATATAACGGGTGTCCCGGCTGACACTGACAGTGGCCCACACTGCAACACCAGGACCAATTTGTTTTGTAAGAAAAAGGAGCCCACACTCCAAGACCACGAGTATTGTTTTTCTAAAAAAATAACCAGAATGTTATTTAAAAAAAAACAACACCCGAATATTTTAGGTCCACTTATGTTATATTTATGTACTGCCAATTGTTACGCAAAAAAACGACATTTTAGATTTTAGCCTAATTATATCCGTTGCGGATTGTATATATTGTATATTTACGTTTTATACGCGTACACGCCTTCCAAACTTTAAAATTCGAGTGCGCAACGACTCTGATTGGTTCATTATGCTTATTTTGAAGAGGCATTTTTATTGGCTTTTTCGTACCCAACGCGAATTTGGGTAAGGGTCTTTATATACGCAAATAGCGTAATAGACGGGCATCCAAAAATGCAATAAAGTCTGGAGGGACTTACAAGCTTACGCTTTCAGTTATAAAATGTAAATATAGTATGTACATACATAACCACCTTTTTTTTTTAAAGAGGGCATGATATATATATGGCATTTATTTTTGTGGTGTTGAAGGCCATTGTTGCCCACAAATCATAGCCTTCCAAATGAACCCCACAAATATTAGTTTTACTATGAGCAGTTCGGTATTATTTGAATTGTGTTCAATTACATACAACCAACCCTCCAGAAAAAAGAAGAACATTTTAGACGGCTATATATTTTGTGTTTATTTTATTTTTATGTATACAAGTCAATCCTCTATTTTTTTGGTCCAGGGTCCGTTTCAGGCCATAATTTGGATATAAAAAGAGGTAGACAATAATATGGGGCTGGGGGTTTCGAGGCCCTGTAGATCTCTCTCGAGAGGTAAATACACTAATCCAGTAACGTACATATGATATGTGCATATCAAATTCTTCTTTATTCAAAGCCTTCAAATATTGACTTTGATCTCATTTGTGATTCGACTGATGCCGTATTCTTTGGCTCAGTTGTCGGCGGTGTGTATCCATCACTTGGTAAGCAATATCCCTGACTACCATATATCCCGCACCCAGAACAACAATTGGGCGCTCACACCCAACAGGCGAGTATTGTTTCTATTCTTATATACATATATTGTATGCTAATAAAAATACTTGCTAATCCACTTCCCTTGTGAGAGTATAACGAAGCACATGTAGCACACGTGAATTCACACAGCAGTGTCCTATGTATATATTTTAATACAAAATGTACACAAGTTTTGAGTTTTACTATAAAAAAAGTGGACAAAAAAAAGAGGCAAAGAATTTATATTATGTAGATGTAGACAAAAAAGAAGGTTTGACAGTAAACTTTTTTCTCTTCATTAATTTTAAATATATTTTCCAAGGCCAGCCCAGTTCTTTTGAAAGAAAATGTATGCCAGTCTATTTATAAAAAAATACAGGTCTTTATTTATAAATATCATAGCTCTCGAAAGTAAAACACAGAACTTCAAAAGAAGGTATGTATTTTTTATTTTTTTGTTTGTATTTTTAAAACAAAATATAAATAAAAGGAATATGTTTTATTTTATAATAATCTACATACATAAAGAAGCCATAGTGTGTATATTTTGTAAATAGAAGGCTATGCCGCTATGGCTATAGCCACAAAAAAATACAAGAAGGCTGTGTTTTACTGTTTTGTAAAGTTGTATTTTTATGGTATTTACTATTTTATATATTTACAAATATAAAATACAGTTCTATGAGACTCGTCGGACATAGTTCCTATCATGTCGGACATCGGACTCCGGAGACATGATTTATTGCAATTCCATAAATAAATAAATAAAAACAAATATATTTGTATATAAATTCACATTTCACAGGCGATGTCCGATATCGACTCTCGATATAAAAAATAAATAAAACAAATTTCTCTCAAATATTAGAAAACCATAGCCGCCTTCTAAAAATATGCAGAAAACCAAGAGACAAAAGAACAGAATAATAAAATGATGGAAACACGTTTGTTTAAAAAAAACAACAAAATCTCTAGATTTTAAAATAAACAGCTATTACAATATGTATGTACATATTTACTGAAATTTATTTCATAAAAAACGGTAGCCGTATGCCTCCCTGAGCTTTTGAGGGCTGAGAGGCTCTATGAATACTATTTATATATTTATTTATTTACACAACATAGTATAGAGCTACTAGTATAGAGAGCAGATAGTACCGCATACTACCATACTCAAGTACAAGTTGTAATATTGTGTGAGCGATATAGATCCCGTATGCTTGTACTCCTTCAGCCTTGTAAAAGGTGATCGCGAGGGGGTTGTGAGCTGACTAACTCGATTCCTTTTCGTTTCTATGTCTTAACAATAGCTGCAGACACCTATGGTATTTCGGTGTTCCTCAATTAAGGGTACGTATCAGCTTATATATATACATAGTATACAAGTACGTTTACACCTGCACCTTTACAAATATGGGATGCGCTGCTTCAACCCAAGAAGATAAGGCCGCGGCTAAGCGTACAAGGGAGTTAGATCAGGCTATCAAGGACGAAAAGGCTAAAATAGATAGGGCTGTCAAGCTATTGCTACTAGGTGCGGGCGAGTCGGGTAAAAAAGCACCGTGTTAAAACAGATCCGAATCTTACACGATGAAGGATTTACGGAACAGGACAGGCAGATGCTGAGAGAGACAGTGTATTCGAACATAAGAGATGCAGCGCTTGATTTGCTCACGGGTATGAAAATTATCGGCGTCCCGTTCAAAGATGAATCAATCAGGGTATGTAGTTTGTTCGCATAAGGTTTGCATCAAAATATTTGTGATTTTACGCTTATGTT
>LUCW03000582.1:0-26103 GCA_001586965.3 Sphaeroforma sirkka
ACACCACTTTTTGAAGATGCACGTGACCGTGAACTTCTAGAGTCTCGCAAGTTCTTTGCGAACGATACCACTATTCGAGGTGCTCTAGCTCATATGACACATATGAATACTCGGATGGGTGGTCGTACCTATACTGGCGAATATTTATTAATTTGTCAGATGATGGAGACTCTGGGAGCTAACCTCTTTAAGAAAGTCAATGATGACATCATCGCCTATGGTGATTTGCGATCTATGCCTTGGTCTGTCTTTGAGAAGATAGTTCACAAGCATACCAATCCCTCTACTAGAGTACTTGGTACCACGAAAGAGCTACACCCAGCCCACTAAGCATAACGCAGTGAGAGACTAACACTGCGCGAACTAAGAAACCCTCGCACTACTACTGGAGAGGGTACTGAAATACTACTTCTACTTACCTGAACCGAAAGGTTAAAGAGAAGATGAGAGCTGCTTGCAAGAAGTGTGGTTACAACTCACAAAAGAAACGTAATATGGCAAATTATGGAATGGTGGAGGCGAGCCCTGTTAAGGTATTACCAGGCATTGCCAGATTTTTGGACACTATATGAAAGAGTGTGCTACTTGCAAGGGTACTAACGGTTACTACAAAGAGGATTGCAAAGGACAACACCGGACGTCCAAGTTAAGCACTGACGAGTACCATATGTGTACTCTGCGAGCAAGATTATGAGAAAATGTTCAATAAAATCCATACCAAAAGAGATGAACGTATCTTTCAAACGGTATTCGTAAATGGAGAAAAAAGTTATGGGCACTATTTGATCCAGGGCTGGAAGTCTCTGCTATAATCACGCACGGAAGTAGCCTACGCTACAGATATGGCTGTCCATAACAGAAACAACTGATTTAATCTTTGGAAATGGCAAAGATTACTACTTGCAGAAGAAGCCATTGACTATACACACATAATGTTGTCAGATAGAGAAGTGAAGACTCACCTAATCGTTTACTGACATGTCTCAAATACGATTCAATTATGGGTATGACCTGATCTTCTCGATTTAGGTATATAACACTCACTGGTCTGCCTTACCTAATGGGCCAGACCCGAATAAAGATCAGTCAGGTGATAATATGTTTAAAGATGATACCTAAAGCCTCCGGAAGGTGAAGCAAAGGATATGATTCCACACTTCACCGATATAATTATGGACTTAATTATACAAAACAGGAAGATTTGCAATAACTGACTGGTGTATGTTTAAGTTCTCTAATGGGGTACGTTAGACTTGACTTAACAAACGTCGACTTCTCTAAGCTAAAAGTGTCCTTCACATAACTACGTGAGTTGGAGACACAAAGACGTTGTCGCAAACCCAAATCGAAGATTGGTTAAAACAGGGTCTAATTGAAATCAATTATGATGCAACCCCAGTTAACTTAGCTCTCTTAGCGGTCGATCAATATAAAATCTGATGGAACGTTTGGTAAAACAAGAGTGAGTGCCGGACCTGTCGCCAATCAACAAACCAATTCCGCAACATAGTTTTCCCTTACCTAAGATAAGCGAGATATACTACGCCAAAATGAGGTGCGACTATCTTTTCCAAGATAGACTTAAAAAGCTGCATTCCATCAACTACAGATATATGAGGCCTCATAGGAAATACATATCCTTTACTTGGCAAGGTAGAAGTACCAGTTTAAAGGTGCACCTGAAGGCTTACACATGTTACCTTCTTTCTTCAACAGAGTTATGATGGAAACTACTTGCTGACCTGTCAGTATAACGTATCAGTCTATTTAGATGATATAGTTTTCATTTACAAAGACAGCACATGAGCATGCTAAACTCGTTAAAGAAGTCTTAAAGCGACTTAATCATGCTAAACTTAAGATTAACGAGGACAAGTGTTCTTTTGCTAAAGATACTATACACTTACTTGGCTACACAGTATTTGGCAGCAGGGGTAGAAATTGATCGTGGCAAGAAACAGTTTCTGTTGGATTTATCAACATCAATTACTGGAAGAGATGTGAACTCTGTGTGTGGGTTTGATAACTTCTCGGATTCGGTATCACATCTTTCTCATTACTTAAAGCCTTTCAGTCACCTACGGCTGCACAAAGGACCTTTGGGAAAGCTTTGGACCAAAGAATGTGATGATGCATTAAAACTAGTCAAAAGTAAAGTAATGGACGCACCCATCATGCAGTACCCTGTGGATGGTGTCCCATTCAAGTAGCAACCGACGCTTCAGATCGAGCGGTAGGTGGAGTGTTTTACCAAACGATAAATGGTAAACCGCGCTACATAAAATTCTTTAGCAAGAGTTATAATAAGAGTCAATGGAATTACCCTACCGTTAAACAAGAGCTCCTTGCTATAGAAGTTACTGCGCTAAGACAGTTTAAAGACTACCTTTATGGAAGTTACTTTTTACTGTCGCATGTGATCAAAGTCTTTAACATACTTAAAAGATATGAACCCTGATTCACAGTTGGTGAGCCGCTGGCATGACATTATTGCCAGGTTTGCTTTTAATATACACACATACCAGGAATACATAACCATCTTCCTGACATGCTCTCTCGACTTGTGCCCGACTACCAGAAAACAGTCAAGGAGTTATTAGCAACCGATTGGAAGCTAAATAAGAAATGGTTTATCCTCGCTCAATCACGATGGGGTCCATTTGCTGTTGATATGTTCGCCGCAGAACATAACAAACAGGTTTCTGAATATAGGTCGTTGAATCATCCTAAAGGTGATGCATTTCAGCTTGACAAAATCAAAGCATAATGCGTGGGCTAACCCACCTTGTCAACTTATCTCACAGTTGTTAAATTATGTTAATATTACTAAGTCTACCATCACGCTATGTTGTCCCTTACGTAACTCCCGACCCATGGATACGTGATTTAATTAATATGATTCAAGACGAACCTATTTATGTCGACCGTGAAAACCGACACGTTCTTGTATCAGGGATCCTATTCTATTAAGAAGACACCTTGGAAACACACCATTGTTTGTCGCATCGGTCCTGCAGGTACCACTAAGTGGAAACCCTCAACCGAATTCTTAGCTAAACTAGAGGAGTCTAAAGAGGTTGAACAAAAGCTCAAGACTCGTACAACACATGCACCCAACAAGATTGCAGTCGAGGTAATGCCGATTGAAACGGCATTAGATCGTAAAAACATGGAACTAGTTAAGGCCATGGATCAAAGACTGTGGTCAGAATACAAGTACTTATATTTATTTGATTATTTTAGGTTTATTACAAGTTTTACAGTTTATCAGAATAATCTGATAAACTGGGTTTTAAGGTTTTGCTGGTTTTACAGCACATGACTAATGACTCATTTAAGAGTCAGTCATTTTAGGATTACTGTTTATAATTACTAATAAATGAACATCGTCCCCTCCTGAGGAGGAGAACGTTGAGATACAGTTATCTCGCATATACTTACTACATTTTTAACTTACCATAGAAGTTGTTAGTTTATTAGTAATTACAGAGAAAGCTACAGAATATGAATTAGTCAGTAGCTGGCACATATTTTTTTGTTATAAGTATAACAATTGAAAGACAATGCGAACAGAGAATGTCGCATCAAATTGAACGATTTAGATTATCCGAACGATTTAGATTGAATTGAACGATTTAGATTGGATTAACGACGTGTGAACGACGAGGATGAAGAAAGAATCTACTAATACGAGTGAACCCGAAGAGCGAACATTCCAATCAAGCAGAACATTAACCAGGGTCAACAAGGAAAGTCTCACGACGATCAAATGACGAAATCAGACAATCAGTCAGAATCCACAGATAAGTAGTCATGTGTGAGTACAGGTAGGGAAGGTTGTTTTCAGTGTGAGACAAGTACAAATCGTATTGCAAGCTAATGAGCTTAAATTGTATTTAAGAAGTTGTTAGAAGAAAGTTCTTTAGGATCCACAGTAGGGTAGTAGAGATGGGAGATGTACATGGTTAGTACCGACTCGGTTAGTACGATGACGCAAAGAATCAGCGGCATACTAGATTATTTTTTACAAAAGTTTTCAGAATGGGATATTAGGAAGCATACAGAGACACAAGTAAGCACCTGTGAGTTATTAGGAGCATATAAGGGTGGGGCGCACATAACACGAACGATGCAAGTAAATACAAGGTTAAATTGTGGAAATGATATGCGAACACACTCAAATCACTAGAACTTCCAGATAAATCAGGTCAACGGAGAGGATCAACAGTATGCACAGAAGGTGTGGTTGACGGCAGCTTAGTTTAGGAGTGCAGTAACGAGCAATCGTTCTTAGATCAAGAAGCATATTCCAACAACCGCAACAGCACACGACAAGGACATCACGGGTAAGAAGAGTAAAAGAGGAGCGATGAGGGAAGTTCCCAACAGGGTCCTGCGAATAGGCCGTCATTAGGCCGGAGTAAGAGCTGGCGAGGAGTAGAACAAGAAGTGGCTCCGACTAATGAGGCACTCAACCATATGTTATTGTGGGATGACGAGTAAGACAGCTGGTAGTGTTAGAGTAGATAGACTATCCACACTACTTATGTAAGTGTAGGAAATAAAACAGTCACGAGGGAACCCACGAGTTCCTCGGAGATCGATGTCGAGACGTTATGTGTTTGAAGGATGAAATTTAATAGAAAATGGATATTTATATTCAGTACTCTATCAGTTCATTCGCACACATTTCTAGTTCTCCATTGACAAACAACTCACCAACCATGTCCTACCCCGCCAAAGTCGTAGACAGCAACTCTTGAATCCTGAGCGCCGCAAGGAAGATGATATCGACCGACGTGGAACTAAACGTCGTCAGTCCCATACGGAACGCTCCGCTCCGCACTCAGGTCAGGCTCTGGAGGGGCAACAACAGACACATCTTGGGGCTCCACACATTATATCCGCGGACGACAAGCAGCCACCAACAGCAAACAAAAATGGACCTGCACAATCTGACGAGGATGTCATATTCGAGGGTGAGACCAAGGAAGTACCCGACCTGCGTGCGGACAGTAGTCAGACTTTTATTGGTGAACAGGTAGCTAGTGAGGCTGTCCCTCGTTCGTCTCAGGATACTCCAGGGGCCTTATTTCCCAGTAATGACCCACCACGCCTCCCACCTAACAAGCGGAAGCGTCACCGGAACCGTACCAACAACAAGGAAACGGCACGGGAACAATCGTCAGCTCAGAAACTCACGGAGCTGATGACACAACAGCAGTCTCTCTTTGAAAAATACGAACAGAGGTTACAGCGCATAAACGCCGGACGAACTACACTAGGGCCGGCCGCTAAGGAGAGTTCTTCTGACGCACACGAACGGGTACAGGCAGTACCAGAGGTCGAAGACAACCCTACCTTCCGAATTCAAGGATGTGAGCGTCCGTTTTATGGACTCGGGTACAAATCACCAGGGTCAGAGGACAGTTCAACCGAGGAGGATGGTACTCTGTCTGCCAGTGAGAACACACCAACTTTTCAAGAGTTCGCACATGAACAAGTATTAGCCAGACAGAATCCTCAAGGTAAGGAGGCGGTGAAGAATAGACAGGACCGATTAAGTACGAACCTGCGCCAACAACAGCAACGTCAGTGGGGCGAGAAAGAAGCGCCCAGTGAATATGTACAGACACCTAAACGACAAGAGAAGGAGACAACAGTGCCTCCGCCCACACCGGCTAGTATCGAGAAAAGGCGACAAGCGCTACACGCACGGATACTACATTTAAGTGACGAACTATGCCAAGCAATCGAGGAGAATAACACGGCTCGAGCTGAGGCTCTTCGGGGCGTGATTGAGACACTTCGAGCTACATTAGAGTCCCGACCGGTAGAGAAGCGTCCTGTACCTTCACCACGTACGTGGCCTGATTGGCCGTCGAACAGATACTACCTACATGATATTATGGAACGGGACACAAGAGGGGCTCTCCTCGAGGCGTTCAAGAACGCACAAATCGCAGGGCTGGACGAGAGTTGGAACCTTACATGGTTTCATAAGGTACTATCTTACTTCAAGGCGGAGAAGTCAACGCTGGACTACATCCGCGACAACTCTGAACGGTTGAAGACATGCACACCTCAGCTACAGATCGAACAGATCTGTTCGCACGAAACACAAGCCACTGTCGATCCGCGTTTCGCAAGTTAGCCAAGGGCCAAAGTCGGAACATGCACACTCCTCTTATGGAACAAATGACACAGCTCATGGAGAACCACAGGAGGGCACGTGAACGGTGCCAGACAGATGCCGACTTCCAACAGAATTTAGTGAACCACTGCATTGTACAACTGTTAGAAGAAGCTCTCAACGGCCGTACGTATGAACGTACTCTACAGTTGCATCCCAAATGGCAACTGATGGAGACACACGAGCTTATACAGCTGTTGAGCCCTGACATTCAGGATGCACAGCAACGTACGACAGCACGTTTCCAGGGTCGCAACAACCGCGAGGGCCCGACGACCAATGGAAGTCGCGACCACACCAATAGCCCCCCAACCTACAGACGAGTAGACGACAAACGCAGAATTGGACTCAACGGCCCCAACCTACGGTACCAACGACTTGTGCGGGGTGCCAGGCACAGGCGCCACCAGGTGGTAGGCACATCCCACGGTGTCATCATTTCAGGGCGTCGCAAGCGGTGAGCTCGGAGGGTCGGGCAAGGCTATACGACAACAATCGTTCTTTGAGGGACGTACAATCGGTACACAGACCGTCCACAACGTCAACCGCAGGACAGGGGCAGAATACATCCCAGACTAGAGACGTAGTCACAATCCGTCCGACGCCTCAAGTACAGGTGAATGCGATTACACAGGACGAAGACTTGGCTCCACCATCGGAAGCTACAGAGATTCATATCAACACGATCCTTTACGAAGACTTCGAGCACATGACGTCAACACCAAACCACACCTATGAGACGTGGGAGTCGGTAGCCGATCATGCATGAGAGGTGAGGGTGTCTGAGTCGGATAGGAGCTTCATATTTGTTACCACGATTGGAGCAGTGATGGCAATACAAGACCCATTGCTGACGTCAGACAACCGAGTCTATATTCAAGTACAAATCAACGGACGTACGTTCAAAGCCTTGATAGACACGGGAGCAAATAGAAGTTGTATCTCACAGACATCCGCAGACCTCCTTGGCCGACCAATAACTCCGGCACCACCTGGGTCATTTATATATTTAGCTGACAAGGCGGTGCGAACTCCTCGACTGGGGACGACGGAAGTGGTACATATAAGGTACGGTACCAGAGTTATCGACGGTTCATTAGAATTGATGAACTTGCCGACGGGTATAGATGTTATAGTGGGGCAAGATATGTTGAAAGGCTTGGGCCTATACATAGGCGGTATCCAATCGCCACTTGCACCAATAGACCCCACAGAACTAGATGAGCTCCTCGAACCCATACCACGCCGACAAGCACCTAACACGACGGAACCCGTCGATGTACGCGAACGGTTAGCACAGGATTTGGAAGCCAATGCGGAAATTGCCGACAACGCGCGCTGTCGTCTGGAAGGGAGGAGTGAGGTAACCATCCCAGTAACCCATGAACAAGCGTTGCAGATGCGGCGATCGGCGCGTAACTTCGTATCCGATCGATGGCTCCCCTATGTGGATGAACAAGTGAAGAAGTGGTTGACGGATTTGGTGATCACGAAACGAACGACACCAACGACTGTTAATCTTCCTCTCCTTGCGGTACCGACATTCGGTGCGGAAGGCAACGTCAAGAAGGTACGCGTGTGTTTAGACATGCGTGCCGTTAACGCGCTTATTCCTGGTGACCAGTTCCTGATCCCCAAGGTCAACGAACTCATATCTCGCCTCAAGAGTAAGAAGTACTACACGACGCTGGACATATCGGCTGCATACCACAGGCTGCCCATCCATCCAGACTCACAATACTTATTTAGTTTTACACACGAACGTTATCAGTACTCGTTCACATCAGCACCGTTCGGTCTTCATGTACTCACGCAGCAGTTTCAACGTACCTTGAGTACAATACTTGATGGCTTACCGGTTCACCACTATATCGATGACATAGTTATCGCCAGTGACGGTTATGACGAACACGTTAGGACGGTGCAGAAGGTGATACAACGCTTAACATACCACAGTTTTAAGCTTAACCCTGCCAAGTGCCACTTCGCTATCTCCGAAGTCATGATCCTAGGGAAGAAAGTATCGGCACAAGGCATTGACATTGACCATGAAAAGCAGGCCAAGCTGATCGACTGGCCCACACCACTACGGTACAAAGATATAACCTCGGCGTTGGGTTTAGCAAATTACCTCCACGAACATCTGCCTAATTTCGCGAACACGGTTGCACCCTTGCGCGAATTTTGCAAACTCAAACCAAAGGAGTTGATAGGTGATCGTTGGGAGGAGAGACATGCACAGGCGTGGCAGGCAATGAAGGACGCAGTGGTGAATGCTGTGGCGTTACACTTTCCGGTCGACGGCATTCCTCTGAACTTGGAAACCGACGCTAGCGATTACGGTTTAGGGGAGCGCTATTCCAATGGGTCAACGGTAAGAAACATTACTTAATGTTCTTTAGTAAGACTCTGAACCATGCGCAACAGAACTACGCCACACCTATGAAGGAGTTACTGGCATTGGTATATGGACTGACACATTTCAGGGAATACTTGGATGGGCAACGGTTTGCGGTCTTCACGGACCACAAGGCCCTTGTGTATATGAACACACAGCTCAAGCTTAATCCGATGCTTCAGAGATGGCATCATATCATCGCGCCATTCAACTTTACCATATCGCATATACCAGGAGAGACAAATGTGCTCCCGGACATGTTAAGTAGAGTACACGAGGGGACAGCGGAGCAGGACGAACTCGAAATAATGTATACAGACGGCTGGCAGTTATTCTCTAGTTACTTTGAACAAGCGCAACAACACTTTGGACCGAATGACATAGATGTATTTGCGGACCCAACCAACGCTCAGCTTCCTCGGTTCTGGACGAAGGATGATGGGGAAGGAGCGTTTGCCCACGACTGGTCGATAGTCGATGGATGGATGAACACGCCTTGGGAACAGATACACAGGATGTTACGCAAGATACGAGCCGACGGCGCACGGGCCACAATATGTCTACCATGGGTACCAAGAGCACCATGGTTCGACCTGTTCAAGCAGTTATTGCAGACAGAACCGGTGCTGGTACCACGGACACCACACACGTTCCTCAAGTACGCTAAGTACGCATGTGGGAAGACACCATGGGGTCATACCGTAGTAGCACGGGTGGGTCCTCCCAATGGATTCAAACTGGACCCGCTGTTTTCACAGCGATTTGGTTTTGCAGAACCAAAGCATACAAAATATGTCATGTGCTTAGACACAGCGCGAGAAATCTCAGTGGCACTGGCAGAGGCAGAGGGTCAACCGGCGTTTGCACAAGCGAGTCCGGCGGAGAAACAGCGTCGTACGCAACTCACGCAAGCGCAACACGAACAAGGACATCATGGGGCGGCGGACACAGTCCAACAACTTCGTCAGAACGGTCACATTTGGCCAGGGGCACTTGAGTTAGCCACAGAAGTTAAGCGGCAATGTGGCACATGTTTGGGACAGGACACACTTCGTAAAGGTTTCCACCCGATGATTAGCATCGATGCACGCTACCCGTGGGACCATATTCAAGTGGACTACATCCCGATGCCACTAGAGTCCAGACGCAAGAACAATTATATTCTTCACGTCTTAGACATCGCCACAGGCTATTCTATCCTTCGAGCCACACCGGACAAGACAAAGGAAACCACGACACAGACACTCATAGAGATTTTTTTGGCGAACATGGTTTCCCCGTAAAATCAAACAGACATGGGGAAGGAGTTCACCAACAAGTTAGTGGAGCTTCTGGTCCAGGAAGTGGGGATGCTACATAAGGTGTCTCCACCATATCGACCCCAAGTGCTGGGCGCGGCAGAACGACGTCACAAGGAGATTACACGTTCTATTCGACAATGCTGTGAGGCAGTTCCCCTTCGATGGGACGAACGCCTTCCGTTTACGATGCTATACCAGAACCTTCGGATATCCCGTCGCCATAAGAGTGCACCGTTTAGCGTGTACTTTGGCCGCCGCCATGTTCCGTTCGCCGATTTCACGGACGAGTTACCGGATTCTCAGCCGATGACGAATGACACCTGGGCACAACGATTAGACCAGTTACAGGACACTATATTGCCGACCCTCCACCACATTACCAAGAAGTATACAGGCAAGCTTACGACGACATTTGACCGCCTGCATGCTCACGACTTGGTACATTTCGACGAAGGAGATGTGGTCATGGTACAATCAGAAGGCCGAACAACGAAGGCTATGCGGCCATTGTTTGGACCATATGTAGTCAAAGCTAGACACGGCCAACGCTACGAGTTAGCGAACAAGGATGATTCCGCCCCACCAGAATTCAAGACCAAACCGGTACGGGTGGAACTCCTCTCAAAACTCTAAGAGAACCTGAAGCTCGCACTCAACTACTTAAAGCGCTGCTTAAAGAACAGCCAGGAGTTGCGAAACAACTGAAGAAGATACTTCAACAATCTAATGTTGTCAATTATGTATCTCAGGAGTCTACCCCTCCTGATACCGAGGTTGCCCTTTCCAACAGGACTATGGTTCATCCAGCCAGCGTTACGCAGAATCTGACTGACTTAGAGGAGCTCGAAAGTAGAGTTAAAATTATACATAATTTAACGCATCGAGCATATGAGCATACTTATAAAATGGCTATTCGTGCAGGGCTTGATCACCCGGCGCTGAAAGAAGCCATACGTGAAGTATACCGACGCTGTACTGATTGTGAAAAGAACCAGATAAAGCGATACGGTTGGGCACCCCTAAAAGTGTGACAGAAGACCAACCGATGCGCCGAGTCATAGTCGATTTGGCTAAACGCCCGCGATCCAAGCATACTGGCGATGTATATATCTGTCATTTCTTATGTGTGGCGTCGGGCTATAACTTGATTTATGCAATACCGAACAAACGTCCACAAACAGTGGCAGAATTATGCTATCACGTCTTTAATGACTTCGGTTTCCCCCGGGTACTATGTTCTGATAACGGTAGTGAGCTTTGTACCGACGTAATGGAGGCACTTATACTCGTATCAGGCATGACCCATAGGCGTGGTGTTCCTTACAAACCTCAAACGCAGGGTGCAAATGAGACACGTCATAGAGAACTTAAGAAACTCTTGCGCACCGCACTAGACGACGTTGAGGATATGTGGCCTTATCATTTGAAATGTGTTCAGACTCAAATGAATAACTGCATGAATCCTCAAACTGGAACACTCCCGTTTCACTATTTCTTTGGCTGCTATAGTGAATTACAAGCTATTACAAGACAAACCTGCGCCCGAGAAACACGATACTCCGTGGCTACAAAAGATCGAGCATATGCAGAACATTGTTTACATGTAATAGCCGGGCCTCGACATTAGACTCTTATGTTAATAAACGTACTCTTAAGCAGTACGTAAATTATAAACGTACTATTAAAAGCACGTGTATTAAATGGGTTTTAAAGGTTCTATTTACAAGTACCTTTTCCATTTTACAAATCAGATATTTTGGCCCCGACCCATTAAAGGGTTTGTGAACAAGGCCAAAGAGTATATTTGGAGTAGGTCTATTAAGAGACCTAGATAAACACTCCAAAATATACATCTGAATACTTCGGTAGCGAGATGGCTCAACCGAACATAGGTTTCTAGAGACCCTTAATGGTTACCTAGTTTGACCTCCGTTCAGCCAACCAGATGTGCCAGTCTGATGATGGCAAGTCGGTAATTCTTGATAAGTGGCCAGTTATTGGTTAAGACAATAACTAAGGACATCAAGAGTATTTTTACTTTTTTACTTTTTTTTTCTAAAGATAGGATTTTACTAGTTTTAGTAATTCGTGCGACGAAACAAGTAATACTAGTTTCGACGATAACGATAACGAAGAGGA
The DNA here is from genome assembly GCA_001586965.3 of Sphaeroforma sirkka. Classification (NCBI taxonomy): domain Eukaryota; class Ichthyosporea; order Ichthyophonida; genus Sphaeroforma; species Sphaeroforma sirkka. The sequence continues at coordinate 12,032 of LUCW03000582.1, forward strand.
TGATATATAGGCAATGTCTCAGCCTTACAATCACCCAGAGTATTGCTGATTTATATGAGACATACCTAACTTTATTACCAGACTAAAACTCGTATACTTAGAAAACTTATTAAAAGACTTTAAGATTTTATTACGTTTAGTAGCTCTAAAATGTTTATGCCGCCTTAAGAGACCGATATTTACATACCCCTGTTTAATCGAGCACAAAAATCGTGTCATACTTAAAGCGTATGCCCTATGGAATAACACTAAGTACATTGTTCAGTTCAAAATTGGCAAATATGTTAACATTATATATATCGCAATGCCAACGTTGCCGAACTCTCTTCTAAGGTAATCGGACCCTTTGTTATTTCCTACCATGATGAGAAGAGTGATACTTACGAAGTGAATAACATAGACGGTACTAGCGCAACCAATCTAGGTACTCACTGTATCCCTACCTCCGAACTCTCATTCGCTCGCTCATTTGATTCTGATGTCCCAGTTATGGAGTCATAAGCCAAAGGTACAATTGACAAAACATTCGAAGACGGTTACACTTACTACAGGACCCGTTTTATGGATGGGACAGTAGCTTGGCTAACCTCCTATGCGTTTCGTGAATCCCGCGACTTCCTTCGTATTTTTAATAAGAAATGGAATAAACGTTTACATAAGAACACACGAGATAAATGGAAAGGGTTTCCTCAGGTGACTGCAAACCCGGATGGATCTGAAATTTCCTATTTGCCACCTACTTCCTATGTGACTAAATTTTCTGATTTGATTACAAACAGAGCAGAAAATTCTTTGAACTGTAGAAATACGGCCTCCGGTCAGTCTAAAATATCAAGATCAATTGAGATAATACATTGGTTTTTATTTGTATTTTAAATAATTTAATACAAGCTCTTTTTCCAATATTTCCAAAGTGTTCTAAATTCACTTTGATGGCTCCAATAGCCTGAGTATTTGGTATGACTCATCTACTTGGACCTATTTGAGACATTAGTCGATGTAGGATATTTTAAACTAAATTTTATAATCTCCGAACTACTAATTATAGATTTTGGTCCTCCCGCCAATCTCCAAAATCCAATAAGTCTTTTTCTTTTTTTAACTTTTCTTCAGATGGAACTTTATTTATATCAGCTAATGTAGTAACGTGATTTACGTTATTATGTCTACCTACAAATTAGGCATGTGGTCATGAACACTTAGTACTTCTAGTGAAAATTATTCAATAAAGAACAGCTAGAGGTACGCCCTGTGTGATCGAGGATATTTAGGCTCTTAACAAGAGGCAGTCCCGATCATTCTTACACAAGCTACCACTGCTAAATCCTAACTGACTTAAATTGTATCTTAGTTTATAGAACATAGTTTAAAACATAGGAATATCCATCGAAGTTTACATCAGTCGAGACTATGTTCCCCATACCCTGGCTAATCACGCTGTTGAAGTACTACTTCCAAATTTTGGTTCAAACCAAATCATCGCGCTTGTTGGTTCCGCCTATGATACTTCTATTCCAGGCCAGCGAACACATACCGAATTCATCCGTGGTCTGATGCGGCATTGGCTTACCCCCATCGTCGCTCCTCCTTCTCGGTACTCTGCACTAACCAATTCCGCGGTACTCCACGCGCAGATCCGATCCGTACCACAGAGGTGGGTAATTTACTTAGTAGGTCAGCAAGCGAATATATGGAACATTCGACAGTAACAGTGTTTTGTCAACACCGGCCCGAATTGACTCAGCGCATATCTTCCATTGTCGACTCACTTGGCCCAAGCTTCAAACGGGAATTTACTGACCACTTCTTCCCATCAATCTTTCCTGAACCACTACAGCGATTATGAGAGCCATACCATATTTTCATACATTGTAACATACATACTTGTCATTTTTGAAATAAATAATATTATCCCTATTCTTGAAGAGCCCCTTCAGCAGCTTATATTATAAGGTCCCTAGAATTTCCCAAAGTTCTGTCCTTATTCTCCAAATCCAAAAAATCGGCCCAAAAAATGATTATCTCAGTTTTGGCGCCCAAAATTCCAAATTCACAAATTCGGTAGTAGTAGCTTTATTCTTAGGTTTACAATATAAGCAGGCTTTAGTCCTCTTCGTTCTTGTGTTCCTTTTAGTGAAAGTCTGAACACTAACGCTGGACGTGGACTGCCTTTATAGTCCGCCTGGGCCTATCTCTATCTATTCCCGAACGAACTTGTACTACTAACATCCTAGGATATTAACTATAACTATAACATTCGTAGTGAGAGGGAAAGGCACGGGCCTAGAAAACCTTCTGCTACGATGTTCTCGAACTTTCTCATGGCGTCATCGTCTATGTAATTATTCGTAGACACTTTGCACTGTTCGTGAATATACATAGACAATTTTAAGTATGACCCATGTAGAATGAAACTAAAAAATCATTAGGGCCTGGTTATATACGATTAACCCTGGCTTGGGCCCTGAAATAAAAACCCAATATGAATTACCGGAATCATGACTCATCATTCGGGACCCGCCAAAATCCAGAGTACCGAAGAGTCTCGATAATTCATTAGGAGTCCCGAAACTCGATGTTTTAAAAAAAAAACTGTAATATTAGAATATTTATGGTAGTATGGTCCAGGACCAGAACCATAGCCTCCTGTTCTTTTTAGGAGGTTAAGCCAGAACGTCCAAAAATAAATATTTTTAAAATGAATACAAATGCGCTGATACGCATCAATATTTGTTTTGTTGTTGTTTTTGACCATAAGCCAAATCCATACACACTTTAGACTGAAAGTTGACCGGGTAGTAATATTTTTTTTAAATTTTTTTTAATACTTTCCACCAATTCCATTTTTCTGGCGGGCTTTTTTTTACGCGGGCTTTTGTCTTTTTTAGGAGTCAAATAACGTTAATGTAGGCTAGCATTGTAGCCTGTAGGCCGTAGGCTTGTAAGTTGCAAGTTGTAGTCTCCTAAATATTTATTTAGAACAGATTCATAGGACATACGTAGGGTTGTAATTTGTAAATATTAAATCTATTAGTTGTTGTAATACCAAATAATTTAAGCTTCATGTGTATTGTTCTTTAGTCTCGCTAAAAACTAAATAGTATATACCGCTCTACAGTTTACGGCTTTACGCCCTACGCCTACGAGGGTAAAAAACTCGTAATATAAATTACATCAGTACATAAACTATATTAACATATTTAGAAACGATATTAGTATTTGAGGATTACACGGAGTGAAATCGTCGTCTAACCTCTACCGTCTGGGTGATTACATTGAGTGAAATCGTCTTCTATAACCTCTGCCGTCTGAGTGAAAGTAACACTAGAATTCAATAGGAGGGAGGTGCCAGCGGCTTTCGGTGTCAATTCGTATGTCAATGCTTAGCGAGGCTGATACTCTTCCGTTCAGCTTTGTTAATGTTCAAAGGTTTTCTAGTTTCTGACATTGTGTGTGTACGAAGAGGTTGGGAACGATAATAATCGTAGTGGAGTGGAATCTATGAGGACATTGCTCACTAGTATGAAATAATTCCGTGGTTGAACTTTGGAGGTATTGCCGTCCACAATGATATGAGGAGAAGGACAACAATTCCGGCAGCTGGCGTGATTATAGTGAGATAGCAGCTATCGTGCTTAGTGCGAAGGTTTTAATTAACACGTGTTTACATGTATCTATATGTATATGTCAGGTTTTCTCTATATACAAGCATATATAGTCTTATTCTGGTGCATGAGTCTATCAGGGTGTATGATACTGTACACGTATTCTCAAACTGTAACATAGTCATCCGAACTTTTGACCATTGGTATTTCATCTATGACTTCAGCAAAGTCATCCGCGTGTCTTTATAGCTAAGAGCAAACTTGTTCGAAAATCTCCGTCAGCGACTCAGTGGGCATGTTTTCGGAGCCATTTTTTAGCGTTAGATCGACTCACTTTCCCCCCGGAATAGTTGCCGTCCACGCTCTCGCATCATAGTGACACTTTAACACATCCGCAATCACGCCCCTATCACTGCACAGGAAACAATGTCCAATACAATCAAAGCCATAGACAAGCAGTCTGTGCATCGAATATGTTCAGGTCAGGTAGTGGTGTCGTTGGCTGTCGCGGTGAAAGAGCTGATAGAAAATGCTATAGACGCCGGTGCTACACTGATAGGTATGGGGTGTCATGTTTGTGACATCTTGACACACCCTTCGCAAAAGTTCAGCTTTCTACGTCGAGAATACTCATTCTGTGCTTTACACTTATTGATGTGAATCTGACGAGAGCCAATGACTAGCATGTACACTCGATCCATAGATTAGCATGTACGCCAGATCCAATTATTGGCATGCACGCTAGATCCAATTATTAGCATGTACGCTAGATCCAATGAGTAGCATGTACGCTCGATCCATAGATTAGCATGTACGCCAGATCCAATTATTGACATGCACGCTAGATTCAATTATTTGCATGTACGCTAGATCCAGTGATTAGCATGTGCGCTAGATCCAATTGCATCTACGCTAGATCCAATGATTAGCATGTACGCTATATCCAGTTATTAGCATGTGCGCTAGATCCAGTTATTAGCATGTACGCTAGATCCAGTTTTTAGCATGTACGCTAGATCCAGTTATTAGCATGTACGCTAGATCCAGTTATTAGCATGTACGCTAGATCCAATTATTAGCATGTACGCTAGATCCAATGATTAGTATGTGTGTTAGATCCAATTGTTAACATGTACGTCAGACCTGAGCTACTATTGCCTGCTTGTTCGTTACATCTGTAGTATTGATAGTTGTCTGCACCCTGAACCATACTCAAACACCAAGATTTACACTATATTGCGACATGCTTTTGATGAGCTGTCATTGATAGGACCATAGCTCTAAAGCTCACGAAGGAAGAATGTGGACAGTGCTTGTAGTCTGTGAGTATTTTTAGAGTGGTGGTCACGAACAGATCTCAGTTCTCAAACAATTCGGTACAGTTTTGGAACACAGGAAGATCGGGAACGACAATACACCTGTATTGTCCTCAGCATACTCGAATCGTAGTCCTGTTAAATGCAATGTCGAGTTTGTAGTCCATTTTCTCTCTCGAATCATATGGGCATAATATCCAAACGTTTTTCAATACGATTTGTCGTTCACACAAACTGTATCGATCGATACTTTCTTCACTTGCAGAAATCAAGCTAAAAAATTATGGACTGGAAGTTATAGAGGTCAGTGATAACGGTCTAGGGGTTGCACCGGCCAACTATGAGTCACTGAGTATGTGATGCTATTTTTTTGGGCAGTTCTTTTGGAGTGCAGGGAACTTTTACAATTTTGATGTACACGTCTGTGTTTTTAATCCATGGCTTTTCACTTCTCAATAATTCTTTCTTATGTCTTTGATTTCCAGCTGCACACTTGATGGTCTGCATAGTCCTATTCTATCTGCATATTCTGAATGATAAATGGCTTTTGGATGTGTTAGGCTGAAAAACTCTCAACACCTATCAACTTTGCTCTTTTTGGCAGCTCTAAAACACCACACCTCTAAAATCAGCGATTTCGACGATTTGGCCGTGATCGAATCGTTTGGCTTTAGAGGAGAAGCTCTCAGTTCTTTGTGTGCACTTGGCAAGGTATCCACTTTAGCATTGCATCGTGCATCATTAGTGTCATGGAGTGTCGTGAATCTCGTAAGTTATCGGACTCCGATTTCGCCGTGGGCTATTGGGTGATAGGATGGGCGTGTTAGTATTGTCTTTATTACATTCTTATATGTTACAAATTAGAAAGCAATAATGTTCGATATAGTTCCGCGGCTTAACACTATCTCGGTTGTGCGTGCGTGACTGTTTACACACTCCATTTGTTTCATGTGCGGTGGTGTTGGCGTTGGCACAATTACACACAGTCGATTCCTGTACCGTGCTGCGGTGAAGCTTAGGTCGTTTAGGAGACTTGCATATTCATGCAGAAATATATACATACACACACACACACACACACACACACACACACACACACACACACACACACACACACGGATACACACACACATGCACGCACACACACACACACACACACAGATACACACACACACACACACACACACACACACACACACACACACACACACACACACACACACACACACACACACATACATATATATATATATATATATATATATATATATATATATATATATATATATATACGGATACGTACACAATCTTGCTAATGATATACTTTGCGGACAATTTTGATACGCAACAATATCTACATATATGCAATATTTTCGTATTGATGTACCCATAGATATTTAGATATATATTTATAGTCGAAAAACTGCTGCGAAGAAGTAAGCGTTTCGTTGGGCCGCACAGCTCCAGGCAATTTCTCAGTTTATGTTCCGCAAAAATTTCAGTAGAGGTTATGGTCTTGTTTTTCGCAAAATTTTCAAAAGTCATTTGATTTTTTCTTCTTATGATGTCATAGCATTCTTCTATAGGACCGTAGATCAAACTCATTCCCTCTTGATCGCTTTGTCCCCACTGCTCGCCCCGAAGATGTCCGTCATTACCAGGATGGCAGACCAAGCATCAGGAACAAAAATAATGTACGACGCAGACGGACACATCGTGTCCCAGACTCCCGCACCTCGAGGCACGGGCACTACCGTGGTCATTGAACAGTTGTTTTCTAGAATGCCAGTGCGATACCAACAACTGCAAAAAAATATCAAGAGAGAGGTGAGTGTTAGAAATGTTTCGATATGATTGTTTTTCCGTCGGTGCGATTTATGGATGTCTGCAGACATGAATGCGCATGTATGGTTTAGGGCTTCTCTGTAGTACCTGGATAAAGTGCCAAAAGTTGTACAATGCACGGAATACAGGTTGAATATACATGACGTGATGGTTTTTTGGTTGTTGATACAGTCTGTATGCTTAGCCTCGCTATGAATACCAGTTGGTATACTGAAATACGAAACTAGTCACCTTAACACAAAGAGAGACTGAACAAAAAATAGTCCCTACGAAAACGCAAATTAAATATAAACACTTTTTCGGATTTGACACGAGTACTGGTCGGTGCTTATGCTCTCGCGACTGCTGCAAGTCGGGACCACTGTCATCAAGTGGTCATGTAAAGTCGCATCATTACATATATTGTTTACAATTACACGCAAATGGTTTATGCCTTTAATTCAAGTTTTGAGTCTGTAGTCTATTCTCACGTGCGAAAAGATCATTCTCACGTTGGTGCGGTAAAAACTTATTCCAATGCCTAGTATTCTCCATTTTTTATCTACGAAAATAGCTCAAATATAGAACTACCATACATGTAAACATTCTGTAAAGAACCATATGTTGTGTACGATAATCTGAATGACACCCTTAATTTTCACTTTACAGTTTGCTAAGCTTCTGCAGATGATTCAGGCATACTGCATCATTTCTACCAATATTCGCATAATTTGCACCAACCAGCCACTAAAGGGGTATGTGTTTACCAGCATTTACATGTGCAAGCTTCCAGTTGTATGTGCACGCCATCTACAACATGTGAATGTCTTCAACGCATATATACATCTATATCTAGTTTTCATTGAATCTAGTATATCTGTTTCAATGTGTAGTACTGATATTCATTCATGGCTTTTGAGAAGGCTCCGTCGAATTCGCACTGCTTATATCGACCATGGAACTATATGAGAGAGATTGCGGGGGTAATGTCGATTGGCATGCATGTAAACACAGCCTTGCAATGCCAATAATTTATGCGTATATTTTTGAGAGGTCTATATTTTCCACTTTCCGCTTTTGCGTTTGCATGAAAATGCAGAAGTATCAACACCCAAGTGCTATTGTTCATGCGAACATAAAATTAGATTGTGTTTACATCAGGTCTGTTTGCTGCTATTCTTTACTTCTCTCTTCCATTTCATGACAACATCTTGAAGGCGCTGGCTGTTTATAATCCACCAGTAGTCCCTCCAACGGCATGAGTTCTCGATATGAGATCGCAGTTCATATGGACGCCAAGCACATGCTGCGTTTTTACCGGATTCTCCCAATGGAACACAATGGTAGTAGAGCAGACCTCAAATGAACCGGCGGATCCTGTTTCTCTACAATCAATTCAAGCGTTATAATCGCCTCCGCATTCTCGAAGCACTGTCAATACCATACATTCTCAACTATCTTCTACAGCTTTCAGATTTATTGTGATTGTTCGTCATGCACAGCTCTCGGCAGCAAATGGTAAGTACGGGCAACAACAAGAACGTCTTGACCAACCTCATCAATGTGTTTGGGGCTAAACAGGGCAGAGAAGTATCTGCCATCGAAATCAAAGCTGCCGATTCCAGCGGAGAAGGTATGTGCAATGAGCAGAAGGAAAGTGAACATGAAAAAGCTTTGGCTACTGTGAATGAGAGAGTAGCACACTTACTAGGTGAGATTCAAGTGCCTCCAATTCAGCATGCCATATGTCGCGGATGTGGTTAATTATTGGGTAGAAGCGCTTCGAGGCGCCTCTCTATCTTCCATTGCGGTGCAGTACAGTTTTGATTCCCTCGATTTGTTTTTAATACGCGGCGCAAAACAAGAATGTTAGTATATGTTACGATATTTTTACACGAACTCGCTGGACCGCCCGAGCAACATATAATAGCTGCGACTACACCTGCCCAACAAAATACATCCACATGCAAATTTATACACAACATATTCCTCAGGCACACCTACGAATACACATGTTTATAGCCATCACAATAATAGTCATGAGAAGTTATTTAAGGAGATAGGATATCAAATTATACCATGATGAGCAGCTTCAAGCACTTCACTGTGATCGATATATTGGTTTCTAGCAGACTTGCGGCACCTTGCCGCAGGTGAATGTGAGCGTGAGCGGCAACTTTGTTCGTTTGTTGTAATTGCACCAACAGAGGCCATCCTGAAGATCGAGGGGTTGATTTCAAATGTGCTACCCGTGTCGTGTGGGAGGAGTTCTGCTGATAGGCAGTTCTTTTACGTCAATGGACGACCGTGCGATTTGGTAAAGGTATCGTAGCAACACAAGCGTATTTATGAAAACCAACGCACATAAAAGCGTGCAGGACAAACTCATAGTTGTGATGTAAGCCGAACGATATCACTGAAGGGAGGCGACACAGATATTTGTGCAGTGTAACGTGGTTGTAAGTTGTAAGTTGTAGCACACAAAAGTGTCACTCGTGTACTATAAATGTAGCCATTATGTTTAACCAAGTATCGCATAATGGGCATTGGCCTAATCGCAATCCTGATAAATCTTGTACTTCACCTGTAATGATAGTGACACTGTGCCGGAGACTGCACACGTGTGTGATGTCCTGATAGAAAAATACTGTACGAGCAGGCCGTCCGGTTCATATTGCTATGTGTATGACTACTTGTCCTTCTAAGCACCTCTAGCGTTTCTTTGGAGCATATTTTTATACGCACATACTTTCGTTTGTATCTATATTGATACAAAAATATATACACACACATGCGTGTTCAAGCTCATTTTTTTTATTGTATACACAAGTGTCTTCTTAAGTACACGGAAACATGTCAATAGTAGCTAATTTAGTTGTATACAAATGCTTGAAAGAGAATGAGTTCACATCCCAAAAAAATCGCGTCTGACTTACGCACACATGCAAAACACACATTCACTCACACAGGTGGCGAAAGCGGTAAATGAATCCTACAGATCATTCAACGCACACAAGTATCCAGTAGTTATATTGAATATCATTGCGCAGAGAGCGAATTGCGACGTGAATGTGACGCCCGATAAGCGAACAGGTAAGTTGTGCCAAGAGCAGTGCATAGATAACATTAACACTGGATGTGTGCGTATTTGAATGTTCAGTCGATCGCCTTATTATTTTACTGGAACGTGTATCATAATAAGTTGGTTGTGCCCTTTGTATCTATCAAAGAAGCATTTATTTATGTGGTAAACGTCCCTCTATGAAATTCCGTCACCGTGTGCGCACAGAAGATACACAAGGTATCTGCTTAGATCCCCAATTTCTAGAAGATGGTCTCGAATAATGTGAAATGCGAATGTTCCGGCTTGTATGAGAAATTTGCCATCATATATGATGCATAGATCTTGATTACATCAAGTGTTGCAATGGGACCGGTGCGAGTGACAGTATTTGAATATTGGATACATCGCGTGAGTTAGAACAATTGATGTGCGGTTGATATTGCTATCAAATGTTCAGTATAAGTGACAAGTTTCTGTGGTGTTTCTAGGCTATCCTAGTCAACTGCTGTATGTGTTAGTAGCAATGTATGGTGCGGCGTGTCATTGAATTCGAATCAGCTGGCGACCATTGTGTGGAGCATCTATAGCGTGTGCGATGTGTTGAGTGTCATACATTTATACATTGCTGTTTCAGCCAGAATTTCCGTTTTGTGAAAGCTCAATTCTTTACTGATGTATTTATGTTTATTTTCTATTCGTAGTTTACCTGCATGAGGAGAAGTCAATTTTGGCCCTTATCAAGTCCACGCTTGATGGAATGTACGAGCCCTCCAGGAATACATATGCAGTGCAGACCACCTTGAAAAATGGTATGTTGGTGCCTCGCATACTGCCGCTATCTTCGTTACGTTTACTTGACTCGCAAACGTACACACGCGCCATCTCAGTGGTTAGCCACTAGTGGTCATTGTAGGGTTGCGGGCCAAATACTCGGCTGCGGCGTCCTCGTCATATGCTGTATGTCCCAAGTTGCAAAGAGTTGCGCTTTAACACGCACACGCCCCAGCTAGTCATGTGCAGAGCTTGATACACGTTGCCTCTGTCGGTGTCTTATATTGGATACGAAACTTAAATCGTTGTTTCCTACATAATATCAATGCCAACAGCCCACGTTACGATTCCGGCTTTTGCAACGTATCTATTTCGTGCTACGACCCCATTTAAACACCTGTACCTTGGAATAATAAATTTCTATTGATGCACATGGTACTTGTACGTACGTTCCCGTGGAAACTCAACATAACATATTACTTAGTGTGTACTAGCCCTCGACGATCATCTGCATTCAAACACTCATAGTCACAACTTCTGAACGAGAAATCGTAGGTAAATGCGGTTTTAGTTGCGATCTCCTTGCCAGCGCTTCATGCGTGATTGCGTCCGGTGGTGTCATATTACAGAAGAAATAATGTTATGTGTGCGAGTGTGATGCCGAAAGTACGCAGTCAAAACGTTCTTCGAGTGAGTACGCTTCTGAGTGGCATGGAATATCTATCATATTGTAGGAACGTTGTCACAACAGGTTACGTTTCTGATGATTAATAACGCATGTTCAGGCTGTTCTCTCGGATATGGGTAATTCATGGATTCCAAGCTGATCTTTTGTACTGGGAAATCTCAGAATTCATCTAAAATCAATCTAGACCACACAAAAGTTCAGTGCTGATCTTGTATACCAGAATGTCTGAGGTGAAGTTGACTTACCCGAATGCGCAATACATACATAGCTGCAGTGTATCAGCCTGTGAGGCCTGCGCTTCTGAGTCCGGCGGATGCAAAGGACGCGGTATTGCCGATATCACACAAAGCTACGGCAGCTACTACAAATAAGGATAGCACTGACAAACGGGGTGGGTCTGCGTGCGTTTGGGTATTGCGTGTCGATACACTCGTATGTTCGCCCGATCGTGTGTATATATGTGGGTGTTCATGGATCTAGCAGGTAAAGAAACTAGACCGTAGGATCATGTGTGTATGTATGTGGGTGTGTATGGATCTAGCGGGTAAAGAAACTAGAGTGTAGGATCATGTGTGTATGTATGTGAGTGTGTATGGATCTAGCGGGTAAAGAAACTAGAATGTAGGATCATGTGTGTATGTATGTGGGTGTGCATGGATCTAGCCGGTAAATAAACTAGACTGTAGGATCATGTGTGTATTTATGTGAGTGTGTATGGGTCTAGCGGGTAAAGGAACTAGACCGTAGGGTCAGTGATGCAGAGCCGACAGTGGCCAAGAATGCTACGGCCATACCGATATACGTACAAAAGAAAGCTGCCTTGTACTGTGTTAAATTTTGTATTTCAGGTGTGAATGTAGTGCGTACATTCCTGCAAAACTGTAAATTGGTGTGGCGATGTATATCTGTGTGCGTGTGTTCACGTGTATTTGTATGCGTGATATGAGCAAATGTAAACCTAGTACGACAATTGCATACGCAATGACACAGCTACTTAAAGTGCGACGAATGCAGCACCTTTGTGTGTTGTTTATAGTAGATGCACATCGTATCTCATGAGATACAGCGACAGTTACAAATTTACATTCTACCACCTGCATGTTTTTACAAATAAAGTATAACAAAGAGAATTATATTCAAATATGCAAACAAATACATCACATAACTAACAAAATGCATGTAATCAATATCACTTTCTGAAAATATTTAAATCCATGTGTATGTTCATATCGATGGAGTCATTGGTGCGAATGAATTCATTCTGGCTTCATCGTTCTATACATATACCTGTCTATTTGTGACAGATGTTCATAAATCAGCCACAAACGAAATTCATTGTATTAAAGTTTTCCATTGTCTGTCAATGTAGAGAGCGTAAATGGCCAACGCAACATCGAGAGAACGTCTGGGAATTCAATCAGAGTGCGAACGGAACAGGTAGCGCGCAAAGCTATTATTGTCGACGCGAATGATGCCGAGTATATAGTATCGTCAGAGGAAAGCGCCGACCTGAACACAGAGTCAGAGTCAGGCAGCGACAGCGACATGGACAGTCGCAGTGAAGACGAAGATTGGAGTGCTGGTGAAGGCAAAACTGTGCATGGGGATAAAAACCGATCCCAGTGGAAAAAAGGGGCTGATGCGGCACTAAGTGATGGCGATGATATATTAGAGCTGTGTGATGAGATCTTGGACTCGGGGGAGTATGATAATCGGGGTGAGAACGGGCGTAGTAAAAAAGAAAGGCACGGGATTAAGAGGAAAGTCGACTCTGGTTTGGATCTGAACGATATTCCGGTACTATCGGGAGGTTTGGCGAGGGCGCGAGAGGACTCCGAGATGCGCAGGGAACATAAGAATTCAAAACACAGTGATAGAGACAGAAGCAAGAAATTGGTAAGGGTGGGTCCCGCTGTGGCTATAAGCGGGCGGGGGCTGCGCACTGGAAAACCAGACACACCTGTTGATGACAGGGAGAGTACCAGAAGGGAAAGGCAAAGGCAAGAAGACGGAGGGCCGGGGAAAGTAGAAGACGTTACCATAGGTGAGGGCATTTGTGAATATAATGTTGGTATATACTATCGTGTACATATATGCACATCAGAAATTGAACTACGTGCTGGAATTGAAAACTATTGTTTTGTATTTAGGATGTACTTAAACTACCTGCTTGCCCTGTGTTATGCACATGTGTTGTTGTGTATATAATTGCATGAACAACAAAAGCAAGGTGTGCATTTATGTGTACTTACGCGTATATTTACCCGTTTAGTTTTTCATAAGACAGTAAAAGTTATGTAAATATCCTGCATGCATTTCGCTGTATCTATCAGTTATCCAAACTCAGGGTGGCAGTCTGTGGTTTTGCGTGTATAGGAGCTCATGTCCCAGCGCCGCTTTTGATATCGTTTGTACCGGTGCTTGCCACTTCAGTTCCAATTTTGAAGTGATTCGATCGGCTGTTTTCACTAGGCTTGGACCACTTTGAAGACGAAGACGATGGATTGGATCTGCAGCCCAGCAGGGACATTGTGGCTTTAGAGGATTACGCTGATGCTCAATCGGATGCGTATTTGGGTGAGACCGATGACTTGCTCGTAGAAGGGGGACTACATGAATATGTAGAGCACACTTTTGGGGTTGACCTAGGAGCTCTCAGCACAAGTCTATACAACGTGTATAGAGCGGAGCGTACAGGTAGACGTAGTCGTATTATCTGTGTGCACGTACAATCCTCATATGTGCATAATTACTTGTATATACATATATTTTATTGCCATTCACATATCATGTGTATACATGTG
>LUCW03000583.1:0-55000 GCA_001586965.3 Sphaeroforma sirkka
CAGAGTTTTCCGTTTGCAACGAGCATATGGATTACTTCCACTTTCATTTTGTGTGCAATATTGGTCCGAATGTGATATGCGAATATTCTGGCGATTCCTGATATTTAATATTTGATAATGGGTAGATTCTTGTATTGATGCCAATTATTAGTTCAATGCTTGTTGCTATACGTTTCAATTCAATAAAGGTTTGGTTGTGCGAGTTATACACATCCCTAGTTGACAATCCATCGCAGCATCTCCAATCTGGGTGTCATCCTCTTTTTATTTGATACCTAAGCAGAGTATATTGCTTTTTAAACTCGCTCATCCTACTCATAGGATGTTGTGGGGAGTGACCTGAGGTTAAATTTAGATCTCTCCAGCGCTGATGCTACATCTGCACCTGTGTCCATAGACACCAGCAGCGCTATCGCCTTCTTCTCGTCTGCACAAATGGTATGCGTGTGGACATGCACCATTCCGTGACCGTCTTGAAAGTACCAGTAAAGTAGGGCTTTGCGTTCGTTCTGCGGAGTAGTGTGCCTCCCAGAGTGTATTCCATGCTTACCTAAAAGCGCCTATACAGGGTGATTTTCAATATGTCAGGACAAATATGCACCATTTACCCGGTCGATTTAGAGGGCCGGAATAACTCACACCATGAGGGACCTTATACTCATCTAGTTGACGATCGGTGTAACTATGAGCGTGTGTACCTGTCGTCCATTGAGGCTTGGTATTGCATTGTAAAGTGTTTCAGAATTTTGTGCTTGTACTCAAATCGGTGTTCGCGTCAGAGATGCTGATACGCGAGTTGCCGAGGGCCGCTATAACCACATGCATCTCCTAACGCACCCACGATATCCCAGCCAATTGTGCGTAAAAGTGTACAGCGCTTTACAGTCAGATCTAAAACGGCTTCGGATTCTCCTCTTTGCGTAATAGTCGTGGAGTGAGTATCAATAGTCACTCGTCACTGATCACCGGTGTACACGTGGGCGGCCGATACATATCGCAGGTCGAACGAACGTATGGCCGCTTGATGTCTACCCACCTCCATCTCAGTAGTACTTTCGCCCGGGTCATTTGGTAGTCACTCGCTATAAGCAAGATAGGCGAGTCACTATATTCGTATTTATATTGTTTGCATGGTCTCTGTAGCGGGAAGGAGGTCGGTTTGGAGAAGAGGGATGGGGCTACGAGCCTGAAGGCGTGCTTCTATCGAGATTAAACAATGCCTTCTTCCGAAATCTGTGGCATTTGTCTACAATAGCGCTACGCACATGGACTGACTGGCTCCTGTTTCTGTCGTTGCCTGTGCTGGTTGCTGCTTACATCGCTGCGGGTAAGGACACGACCTCCAACACATGGGCAGCCATCCAAGTGCGGCTTCTGCTAGCTGTGCTCTTCGGTGTTGTATATGCTTGTGTTCTTAGTTGTGTACCTCCCTGGTGTGCTGAGCAAGATAACATGTGAGTACCCGTGCAGCTTTGAATAGCTGTGCGTACGTTGTTGCCTATCAGGTTGTACCAGCCAGGTGCATATATATATATATATACATATATATATATATATATATATATATTATATATACATATATTCTCATCAATGGCTGTTGTGAAGTGGTATGTAAATTTGAGGCTGCATCGTATCATGGGACATGTACGCTGCTGTTTAATCAAGACAAGACCGTATCACGCCTTGAGCACATCCATGGCCACAGAATAGCCCGAGGCCATTCGCAGTTTGTGTCTAGATGCGTATCCATGTCTTAACATGCAATGTGCCGGTGACAACAAGGGCCCCTACAACATCCCGTTACGGTTGATGCCCCATCTCCGTAAAGGTCCCTCTCGCTTGCTCTAATTCCAGGGTACTATGAGATGCTTGTTCCTGGGTACTTGTACACGACGCTGATCGAAGACGATTTACAAGGCTTCATACAGAGATGTCTTCAGCTTCTAGGGCTGGTGATACTTATCACAGTCCTCAAGGTGAGAACGCTCCGACAGCAGTAGTGGAGTGCTTGTATAGATGAGTGATGATCCCATGTCGCCTTGTCTTGCACTGGCATGACAGTAGTAGTGGAGTGCTTGTTTAGATGAGTGATGATCCCATGTCGCCTTGTCCTATACTGGCTTGACGGTAGTAGTGAAATGCTTGTTTAGATGGGTGATGATCCCATGTACTAGCCTGCGTATGCACGTATGCCGCGGCAGTGATTCGCTGGGCCTGCTTTCCTGAACATAACGCAAACATTTCACTACTATTCTCACACGCTTTTTTCAATACGTTTTACGTACAGACATTGCGATCATTCACCACATCCTGGCTGGCGAACTCGTGGCGCAGAAGCATAACCAATGAAATCCATGGCTTGTATATGTCGGATCTGACCTTTCATACACTCCGCATGGAATACGCCAGGGTAAGTGCCTGCTAATCGGGGGCACTCTGTATTATTGGACTGAACGCTTATAGGAACATTTACAGTCTTGAAGTACCCGGCCTTTTTTTCAGTACGCGTGGTGCATGTTCTGTCGCTTCCATAGCATCTGCAGCCTCGTTTCACTGGCCCTGGTATAAATAAAACGGGCTGTTCATTGATCTGCGTTTGTTTGGTTTGTTTGTTTGTTTGTTTGTTTCGTGAGTTACAGATTGACAACCCGGACCAGCGGATAGTCACGGATATCAAGGAACTAACGAACATCTTCTTCACGATGCTTGGTATGTTGTCACCCACAGAAACAAACGGCAGAGGCGTTGTGAGTGTAGGTAGTCAAACGTGCGCACCTTTACGATGCTTGGTATGTTATCACTCAGCTGCGAGTACTGCGAGAACAAACGGCAGAGGTGTTGTGGGTGTAGGTAGTAAGACGTGTGCTCTGATTCGCACTCTGAGAGGATCAGTTCCAATGCCTTAGCATGTTGTGTGCCACACTCACACTCAGACAAACACTCACACTTACACTTACACTCACACTCACACGCACATGCACACGCACAAGCACACTATCACTCGCACTCACACTCCCAGTCACACACTCACTCACAGTCACACACTCACTCATAGTCACACACCCACTCACACCACACTCACACGCACACTCATACTCATACTCACACGCACATCCACACTCACACGCACACTCATACCCACACTTACACTCCCAGTCACACACTCACTCACACTCACACACGCAGTTCACACTCACACTCTCACTCTCACTCTCACACACAAACTCATTCTCACACGCACACTCATACTCATACTTCATATTCAACCGCAGGTGGCGTGGGTGCAGGGGGAGTATACGAAGCCTTTGGGAATATCCTGTGGTACTCCGTTCAAGTGGGCCAGAGGTGCGGGTGGTACGGTGTTGTGACTGGCTATGTGTGGTCTGCTGTTATGGCCCTCATCAGTGTCGCCTTCATCAACGTGGTCGCCCCGTGGGTGTTCCGACAGGAGCGGTAGGTGCAGTGTGTGGGTGGGTGCATTGTGTGGGTAGGTGCAGTGTGTGGGTAGGTGCAATGTGTGGGTAGGTGCAATGTGTGGGTAGGTGCAGTGCGTGGGTGGGTGCAGTGTGTGGGTAGGTGCAGAGTGTGGGTGGGTGCGGCGGTGTCTTACTACAGGAGAACAGATGTAGTGCATTGGCTGGATAGCACTGTGAAGCGGCCTTGAGCCGATTACCTGGTCAAGCGTTATGATACGCATTTGAATGGGACCACCTAGTTAAGAACACTTTCTCGGGGGTTGTCCATGAACCAGGCACTAGTACGAGTAGATACAATACATGCATCATTCACGTCTGTGATTCATGAGTGAGTACTGCTACCATGACTACCACCGATAGCACATGTGACCAATAACCACGTCCTATCACAACGTACTATGCGTAGCTGTACACACACAGGGCTAATGCCTTTCGTGCTGTGACGGCCAATGTTCGCATGCGCGATCACAGGTTAGAGGCAGTGTTCCGATTCTTGCACGTGACCTTAAGAACAAGGGCCGAGGATATCGCCTTCCAAGGCCCCGGAACCCACGAATACGGGACTTTGGACACTTCGCTTGTCCGGTGTGTGGATAACACCAAGCAGATCATCTACCGTCAGGTGAGATTGGGGTCTGAGGATGCGTGTAATTGTTGTTAGCCTAATACAGAGCCGCCTGGTTGCTTTGTACTGCGGCATGTGTACGGCTGCGTCGGTGTGTTGCTTACGATGTGTAGTATTGTATCGCGTACAGTCTCCCACACGTCCTGTCTATAGGTGTGACGTATACATGTGTCGAATAAGTCATATCATATCCGCGCGGCTGTCTGTTCTGCTATACCCCGCAGTTCGTAGCCAGCCATGGCCGTTACATACGGATACGCCCAATCTCAACTTAGGACAACTCTCATGCTAACCAGGCAATCGTCGCTCACTAAAAATCAGACTCCTATCAGTACAGGCATTTGACATGTGACATATGTTATGGGCATCCACACAAACAACACTCCTGTCAATGCGCAGCCACAGGCACTTCACATATGCTATGGGCACCCACACAAACAAACCTTCATCTCGCCTGTTCTCATCTGCCTCGTATGCACCCCCTCTCATCCGATCGCTTGTTGTTGCATGTTTTCATGCCGTGCCGCAGATCTATCTGAACGTCATCCAGTTCTGGTACGGCTACATGACGACCTTTGTCATGTACTTCTCTGTGGGGGTGGCCGTCTTCTCTGGACTGGCGTGGGAGTACACAGCTGAAGGCGAGCGTGCACAGTGGATAGCGCAGACCTCGGGCAGCTTCATGTTCCTGCTGTGGGGGTTTACTATCTTGATACAGGTATACACATGCATGCTTAACTCTCTTAGTACAGGTATACGCATGCATGCGCACCTAGTGCAAGTGGTTGTGGATGTTAACTCTCTTCGTACGGGTGTGCACATGCATGCACACCTAGTGCAAGTCGGTGTGGATGCTAACTCTCTTAGTACGGGTGTACACATGCTGTGTGCACACCTAGTGCAAGTCGGTGTGGATGCTAACTCTCTTAGTACAGGTATACGCATGCATGCACACCTAGTGCAAGTCGGTGTGGATGCTAACTCACTCAGTACGGGTGTACACATGCATGCACACTTGTGGATGCAAATGTGTATTCGCGCACTCGGTGGCAGAGAATGACCTGTATTGCCAGACATACTGCTGTGGCACTGTAACATACTGTAGTTTACTGCTGTAGTGCTGTAGTATACAACAGTACTGTATGGCTTTTCATGCCGGACATACTACTGTAGAGTATCTGGCAGTACAAGCCATACAAAACTACAGTATACTACAGTAGAATACTACAGTGGAATACTACAGTAGAATACTACAATAGAGTACTACAGTAGAATACTACGGTAGAATACTACAGTAGAATACCACAGTAGAGTACTACAGTAGAATACTACAGTATACAACAGTGGAATACAGTAGTACTAAATGACTTCTGATACCAGACAAACTGCTGTTTGGCAGCCTCACATGGCCCCTCCAGCCATCTTGTTCCATATACACAGTGTTGTATAATATATAGCGTGCTCGACGTTAGCCACTTCCTTTGGCTATGCCAGTTCGACATATCAATTTTCTTTCGATATGAATGTAAGGTGTTTCCAGATATCATCATTCCACTGGCACATACTTGTGCGTGGTTATATACCCCATACCGTACTAGTCTCATATAACTCTTCTTTTGTTGCCCGATATACCTACATTGATTATTCCTATGGCCACGTATGTGCTGAGAAGCCATCATTACACTGGCACATACTTATGCGGTGACTACATAATACGAAGTCTCTGTTTTGATTTATGTGCTCACTCTGTTCTCGTCGCAACAGCTGTCTACGCAAACCTCCGATTTCGTCGCGTACGTCACACGCGTGTCCGAACTACACGACGCGCTGCTTGACAGCAAACGACGCAACGGACACGACACACACCCAAACACAAACACCGCTCTGAATGAAAGCCAGATGTTCATAGACAACCACCAAACACTGGTAGTGGACAAGCTGCAGGTGAGTGAGGAGAGGAGTGTCAGCCTGTCTCATGCGTACACCACGCACTTTTGGATTTTCTGGAGCGGGGGGGGGGGGCTATTGTCTATGACACCGTTGCTGAGCGCTTGAATGTCTGTGTGAATCTAGGTACCATCTAGGTATCATACTGTGTACAGCCATATCAGATGTACAGCTTCACATGCACATCCAATACTCCATTGCTAACTATACACCTTCACATACACATCCAATACTCCATTGTTAATTATACACCTTCACATACACATACAATACTCCATTGTCAATCATACACCTTCACATACACATAGAATACTCTATTGTTGATTATACACCTTTACATACACATCCAATACTCCACTATCTTGATTTTGTTCCCTTCTGGCCAAGTGTACTGTGCTGATGTCTCCATAAGCTTCGTGATACGTTTTTTAACGTTTCCGTACGCTTCGTGATATGTTTTTTAACGTTTCCGTAAGCCTTCGTGATACGGTTTTTAACAAAGGCCCCATGGCAGCATTCTGCGTCTTGCTGGTGACCCCCCACAGTAACGGCAAGAGCCTTGGTCATGGCTACAGTACACTGCTATGTACACATATATGCGTGTGCATATGTTCATACCTATCTTTCTACATATATTCATACCCGCCTATCCCACCCACACGGGTTCAACAGATCACGTCTCCGGCTGCGGAGGTGCTGATGTCGGGCCTGTCCTTTACTTTGGCCAAAGGGGAGAGTCTTCTGCTCTTGGCTAGCTCAGGCAAGGGCAAGAGCTCACTCCTGCGTGTGCTCAGGTACAGTCGTTGCGTACGCCCATGCCGGCCAGTGTGTATTGCTGTAGCGCTACGTGGTCATAGCCATATCCTCTGTAGGCGTGGCCGTGTGCTGTGTACCCTACATACTATACACCCTGGCCACAAGGCTTCCTGTACTGTACACTTACTTAATACCCACAACTACCCGAACTGTTCAGCATCTCTTCTCCATCCACTGACACCACCCCCACGACCACTATCTACCCCTCCCTCTGTCTCTCTATCTCTCTCATGCACGTGTAGGGGTCTATGGCCAGCCTCGCAAGGCAGTGTGTCGCTTCCCGCGAAGCTTAGCACTGGCACAGGCGGCGTGTTTTTCCTGCCCCAGCGCGCGTATCTGGCGCACGAGCTGACGCTGAAGCAGCACGTGATGTACCCCTCCATGCATGCCGACGACGTGGCGTCTGATGACACCATCCGAGCCCTCTTGTGTATGTGTTGTGTTGCGCGGGTGTATGGGGTTGTATTTGAGGGGAATACGTTATACTTGTGTGTATGTGTATGTGCGTGTGCGCAGTGTGTGTATTTATGCGTGTATGTATGTATGTATGCTTGTATACATATATATGCATGTGGAGTGGTGTGTGTGTATGTGTGTGTGTGTGTGTGTATGTGTGTGTATGTGTGTGTGTGTGTGTGTATGTGTGTGTGTGTGTATGTGTGTGTGTGTGTGTGGCTGTATGCCAGTGTCACTCTCTTTGTGTGTGTGTATTCATGATGTATTTATATATATGCGTGCGGTTATGTGCTAGTGTCCCGTGTCTTATATCGTTATCTTTTGGTGATGGGATGGGTGTTATGAGGTGATGCTGTGCATATCGTTCATTTGTAGATAGAGTGAAGTACCCATTGAGCACATTCTTATCCCTCTGTCTGTGTCCTAAAGTAGTTGGCTCAAGTATCCACAGGTGAGTTTTATCAATCCCCTTGTACACGCTATAACACGCTTCACTCTCTCTCCAACTATCCACAGGTGAGTTTTTTCAACCCCCCTTGTACACGCTATAACACACTTCACTCTCTCTCCAACTATCCACAGGTGAGTTTGGCCTGGAGCGTGTACTCGAGCGTGTGGGTGGGTTGGATGTAATCGCCAACTGGCACACCATGCTGTCTGTTGGTGAGCAGCAACGTCTGTGTCTCGCTCGGGTGGTGTGGCACCGGCCGTCGATTGCTATACTGGACGAGGCCACCTCCAGTCTGGATGCCGAATGGGAGAAGCGTGTGTACCAATCCTTTGTGAAACGCAACATAGGGGTCCTAAGGTAGGGTTAGGGTAGGGTTGTTAGACTGTGTGTGCGTTGTACTGCACTAACTGCTGAGCATGCTGTAGACATAGGTGCAGGCATTGGGATTGTAAAGTGAGATCATACGCCACAATTGTCAGTGGTAGGTGTACTATGGCAGATGTACAGTGGTAGGTGTATAATGGTGGGTGTACAGTGGTAGGTTTACAGTGGTAGTCGTACAGTGGTAGATGTAGTGTATGTCATGCAGGACGGCCCCTGTGGAGAGAAGAGTGAGCATTACACCACGTACCACATCGACTGCCACCTAATGTTAGCCTCCATCTATAACCATATTCCTTTCGTTTATGATCGAAACTCACCCACAGTTCGCTCACCTCGCGTACTATTTTTGTATCGTGTACAGTGTGGGCCATCGGGAAACACTCTGCGCACTTCATAACCGAGTGATCAAGCTGGCGTAATGCTATACATCAATAGCCGAGAAATCCCCGCTGATTTATACACAAGCGTGAAAACCCCAGCTGATATACACGAGCGAGAAAAACCCAGCTGATATATACACAAGCGAGGACCCCAGCTGATATATACACAAGCGAGAAAAACGTAAGTGATAACACAAGCGAGAAAAACATATTTGTTAAAGACACAGGTGATAAATACACAAACGAGTAATGGCTACTCACGGTGTGAGTGAAGCACTTTACAGTTGGGCAATGGTGTCTTACTTTAACGCTATGCAGCGGGGCAGTCTAAGCCTGGGTAGAGTGCCACACGGTTATTGTATGTAGCACTGTGCAACGGGGTAGTCAAGTGTGCATGCAACTATACACAGCTGGCGGACAAGCCTATGGCGTAACCCTGCACTACCCCCTAAACAAACGGTGGTAGCACACGGTTCAGCTAACTGAGGTCAAAGCCGAGGTAAGGTGGTGCACCGCATTAGTGGGGGAGGAATCTGCTGAAGTGCAACACCTTACAGCAGGAAATGGGAGCAGGTTCAAACCCTAAACCCTTCGAGAGAAAACGGGAGAAAGACGGGGTGGTCATCTGACTAAATATGTATAGTGAAGTGGGCCCAGCGGTTGACCTAAGGGTAAAGAAAAAACATGGGAGTGGACACCAAGCCGTTTGCCTGCTACCACGTGTGTATGGGAAAGAGCTGTTGGGTCATTAACTTTTGGACTAGGATTGACTGGGACGATGCACTGTGAGGTGATGATTAGGAACTGAAGATAGATATGATCAATAAACCTCTCAACACATCGGCCGCACGGCGTCGTCCGCTGATGCGGATGGCTGGTCTTAATCGTATATACTTAATGGCGGTAGTATCAATTGTATACATTAGATTGGTGGTAGTATAATAGTGTAAACTTTATTGGTATTAGTCTTAATCGTATACGTACGATTGGTTTTTGAATTAATAGTAACCATTTGATCAGTGTTAGTACTGGTATACATTTGATTAGTGCCAAGTCTCAAATAATCGTATACATCTATTTGGTGTGAAGTCTTAATCGTATAAAATTTGATTGGTGTGAAGGCTTAATCGTATACATTTGATTGGTATTTGTCTTAATTGTATACATTTATCTGGAGCTAAGTCTTAATTGTATACATTTGATTGGTGCCAAGTCTTAATTAATCGTATGCATTTGATTGGTGAGGAGGTCTTAATTTTACACATTTGATTGGTGGGGAGGTCTTAATTAGACACATTTGATTGGTGGGGAGGTCTTAATTTTATACATTTGATTGCTATTAGTCTTGATTGTATGCGTTTATTTGGTGCTGTCTTAATTGTATACATTTGATTGGTGCCAAGTCTAAATTGTATACATTTGATCTGTGTTAAGTCTTAATTGTGTGCATTCAATTGGTGTTAAGTCTTGTTTGCATACATTTGATTGGTGTAGTATAAAATACTACACTAATGTTTACATGCGTGACATGATCCCAAACACTTGCAACGTGCAGCATACTAATATCATTTTATAGAGTCTATCCCTTTGCCTAAGCAAACCGGATGGTGCGGCTTTCAAGTATCAGTCAGGCCTCATAAATGCTTTCCAGGTGCACACCCACCCCCCACTGCAAGCCGATCAGAAGCTAATGTACCTAATTGGGTCTCATATTGTTCATGCCACCCTCTCCGCTGCAGTGTAGTACGACTGACTGCGCCAAGTTGTCCCGAACATTAACCTGTCCTTTGCACCGGGTGCCCTGAGCCGAGGACCGCTCGCCCGGGTCTAGTTGCAGTCCCTCCAATTCGCCAAACATCATCTGGTCAATGTAATTCATGCTATCGTCTACCTCCACTGCGCCTACCGCACCCTTCGACATAGACGGCCTCTCCTTCTCACTGGTGCTGTCGTCCCACTTCCCAAGCGTGGCCATGTCTAATGAGTTGTGTGTGTGCCCGTTGCATGTGAGGCCCGACGCCACACCCGTTGTAGCTTCCAGCTGGCTCTCCTGTGTCATGGAGAGGGGTGTCTCTGCCAGCAGATCACCAAACATCATCTGGTCTATGTAGTTCAGTTGGACCTCTGCCGTCAAACGCTTGGAGCCATCCTGCTGCACGGGGTGTGTCTCTCCCTCGCCCCTGTTGCTGGGTGTAGCCCTGCACCTGTCTGTCAGGGAATTCGGACTGTCCCGGGTGTGTGCGTGTGAAGCCGAGACGGGCACTTCCACCGGCACGGTGGAGGGGTCTGATCGCACAAGCATGTCTTCTATATCACCAAACATCATCTGATCTATGTAGTTCATGCTATCCCCTTTCATTCCCTCACTCGGCGCATGCAACGTCCCAGTGCCACCCACCTTGCCGAGTCCAGCCCGACCCGTCTCTGTCTGTGTGTGCGCACCACTGGTGTTGGGTGTGACATGCGCCTTCGTCAGCAGTAACCTCTTGTCTCCCATGGGCAATACTGTAGATTGGGGCGTTAGCTGAATGTTCTCTAGATCACCGAACGCCATCGGGACGATGTAGTTCAGGTCTTCTAGGCGTAGCTCTGGCGACGTGCCCCTCTGCACAGTCGCTGTCGCATTGGAATCACATGAACCCCACAACCCGTCCAATTCGTTTTCTACGGCGCCATTGCAGGGACTGTCATTGTGGTCTGGCTGTGTTTGTGACGGCAAGTCGAGCAGATCACCAAACATCATCTGATCGACATAGTTCACAGGTGCATGTCCCATGGAATTGTCCTCAGGGCTGCCCTGCCGCCCCTGTCCAGGACCTTTGCTTCTGCTGCTAGTATCGATACCTACTCCACCAACCCCATACGCCATCGAGCTTTCAGCTATAGGCATATCCAAGAGCTCTCTGAACACTATGGCATCAATGTAGTTCAAGTCTTGTGCCCCGTCTGCTTGCCGCACAGGTGGTCGTGGTGTGGTCTCACTGTCACACTGACTTATAACACGAGCTGCCTCATAACTCCTCCCCTGACCATCTTTGTTCATACTACATGCAGCTGTGCCGTGTGTAGCGTAATCAGTCGCACTCGCAGGCAGAGACATGTCCAGTAGTTCGCTGAACATCATCTCGTCCACATAATTCAGCTCGTGTGCGTTAATGCGTTCCTTGTGATCAGGTCTTTTCGCCGTCCTATCCAGTCCGCTCACACAGGTACTAGCACAACTACCTCTCCTCCTACCGATAGCATGATTTATGTCTTCGCTTCCTACAGAGAGCAGAGGTGACTGCGGAGATAGCCAGCGCCCTACTGTGTGTCCGCTATATTCATCACGCATGCCAGTGCATGGGGACGGGTTATAACAGGGACGTCTTCTCCATGCACCATCACTCATACTGCGCTCACCACTTGCAAGCAATCCATGACCCAGTCGTGCATCTGTGCGATAGGCAACCCTCCGTATACCCGTGCACACTCTCGTGTGTCTCTGCTGCGCTCGTTGCGTGCATGCCGCCAATGGCGTGTGCACGTGGCCGGTAGAGCAGTACCGTAGATGGGGCGTGGGATGCGCTGGTGTCTTCAGTAACAGTGTCTTGTACGAGTGTGCTGTGTGGTGTGTGACTAAGGCACGTGCTGAGACGTGCATGGCGTGCTATGTGGCTGAGGGGGTGGCCAGCTCAAGAGAAAGTGTGGTGGTTTATATTAATGTAGGACAAATGTAAAATACTTTTAGTCACAAAGAGTCAGACTCAAAGACGGCTGATGTATAATATTTAGTTAAATACCCCCTTTGCATATACCACAAGTACGATATTAAACTCACCCTTAAATTTATAAATACCCCCCTCGTTTTACATCGCCTCCTACACTTATACAAAAGGCTACGCTTTTTTATTCGATTTTTTTTACAAAAAAAGAAAGTGTGTACTGTTGCATATGTGCTACATACACTGTAAGACAGCTATATTCATAGCGGTCTTATTAGAAAGGGCTGTCATATTACACGAATGATACGACAGGTTTAAATAGGGTTTAGGGTTTAGGGTTTAGGGATCTAACTCGGCTCTCCATCCGATAGACCATACTAAGTAAACGATTAGTAGAGAGGGTGGTTGTGCACTGCGCACACACCCACTTTTGGAACCCACGAGAAGCATTGAAAGGACTTTACTGACTCAATGCTTCAGTTGCAGGTAAAGTACCCTCATGCGATGTGGCTGTATACGATATTCTCCCGTACTTTGTGATTGGACCTTTGTGTGCAGACAATGCGTCTCCATATACGAATCCATAAACAACTATGACGACTGATGTGTTTACGATAGTCACTTTATTACTGAATCTAGATTCGCAAAGGAACCAGTTTAAACGTGCTCGCGTGAGCGTTAAAAGGTGCGAAAGTCCAATCAAACACAAGCGGATTACAACGGCAATGGTACGGTGTCGAGAAGTGATGTTTTTATTTTCGAGAACAACTGTACTATCACGGCATGTACCTGCAACAGCACAATTGCACGGCTGTATCTAAATTGTTTACATGTAACTAAGTGTTCGAGCAAACGCTAAGCTTTTCGTCGTTTGCTGCGTCTCGTGGGTTCGCTGGAAGGTTTGGGTTTGGTTCCATTTTTCGGTGTATTGTGTTTCTTGGTACTACTTTTACCCGACCCCTTCTCCGCATTTCTGGGGTCAGATTTGTCCCGCTTCGCACTCTTTGCACCACTGGTCTTACCTGCCTTCGTACTACTGGGTGTGGCACTGTCCTTTTGCGTCGCGCCATTACTCTCTTTAAACATCTTCTCCACAAACTCATTGTCGCTGCCACTCTCACTATCGCTGCTATCACCGCTCTCATCGGTTTCTTCTAGTTCTATCTTCTGCCGTTTCACACCCTTTGTCGGTTCGACGCTCTGCCTCTTCGCCTTTGACGGACCCGCTTTAGTCTCGGCGGTTGATTGCGGAATGACCAGCTCCTCCACCGCCCACTCATCGGCATCAGCTGCACTGGTCTCCCCCGCTACCGCTACCTCTTCCACCCCGTCCCTCCCACTCTCGCTCTCACTCTCCGACTGTGAGTCGCCGTCCTCTGCCCCACTCGGTGGCGTAGCGTCTTGTAACTGCTGCTGCATGCTTATCAGTGGTGCATCCTCCGCAGTAGGATCCTTGTCCTTCTGTGTGTCGTCTGTGGCCTGTCTGTCCTCACCCAGAAAGTCTTTGTCGTCGTCGGTGATGGTCTTGACGGCCATACCCATGTGCTGCGCCTCCATTACGTTGCCGATCATACCGTAGCGTAGACCTGTTAGGCATACGAGACGTGTATAAGTAAACTATTACGGCTATGTATGATAGGGTTAAAAATATGAGACATTTATAAGTAGACTATCACGACTATGTATAATAGGGTTAAGCATATGACGTTTATAGTTTAACTATGATGACTGCATACATTAGGGTTGAAAAGAGGGGATATGAAAGCAAACTACATGGTAGTAAGTGAACTATCATGGCTACAAGTAATATGGTTAAAGAGTACTTGAGACATCATATATATATATGTGAACTATTAGTGACTGTATATATAATGGTTGAGAAGTACTTGAGACATATATATAAGTGAAATATCATGACTGTATGTATAATGGTTGAGAAGTACTTGAGACATATATAAGTGAACTATCATGACTGTATGTACAATGGTTGAGAAGTACTTGGGACATATATATGTAAGTGAACTATCATGACTGTATGTACAATGGTTGAGAAGTACTTGGGACATATATATGTAAGTGAACTATCATGACTGTATGTACAATGGTTGTACTTGAGACATATATAAGTGAACTATTATGACTGTATATATAATGGTTGAGAAGCACTTGAGACGTATATATATAAGTAAAGTATCATGACTGTATATACTATGGTTGACAAGCACTTGAGACATATATATAAGTGAGCTATTAGGGCGCGCAACACGCATCAATATTAGTCAATACAACATGAAGGTTACGACGACAGGTTATACACGTCCACCTGCTACTACTACGTCCACCATTAAGACCACCTACAACTTTTACGTCCGCCTACCACTTTTACGTCCACCATTAAAACGATCTACTACTATTACGCCCACCTACCACTTTTACGTCCACCTCATAATATACGTCCCCTTACTACTATTACGTTCACCTACAATTTTACGTTCACCTACTACTAGTACGTCTACTACTCATCAATGCAGAGCAGTGGCACATAGAATGTATACGTAGACTAAATAATTCAAACCCATCTCCAGGGCTGCAAGTGCGAATACACCAAATAAAGCTCTCTACGTGTTGCATTTACCAGACCAAGTATCCGGGCACCGTCAGAAAATACCCCCCTTGGCCAACAAAACACACCTTGCCATGTGTAGTCGACGAAGAAGGATTGCTGCTCCAGTCGATCAAGACGCGAGAAGTGTCGTTCCGAGTACGGTAGTAAGGCTGTGCGAAAGATTTAGTTGTGATTCAATATTAGGGACAAAGCTAGAATTGGTTAAAAAGACACCACCCAGACATTGGGCCCCGTACATGCATTCGTTTACACGATCCCACTGAACAGATCATGGTACACTAGCTTGGAAAGAATAGGACAAAAGCCACACGCCAGAGACATGCACACTATACAACGGAATGCCAATACCAACGCAAGATGTACTGTGGAGTTGCGCAACTCTCTGATGTGTGATCGGCGTATACCACACTGTACACGCCGTACGCGTGATCAGTGCATCAGCATCACCACGGCTACATTCGAGTCTGCACTTCAGCCAACCACAAGAGGTCGTTTCCCAGTCACTCACACAGTTACAGCTACACCCACCCATACCCACACACGCGCTTACCCTCAATCAAGTTCTTGATCTTATCCAGCGTCACCATGCGCGCGGGCGGTATGACCTTCAACACACACATCAGCACCATCTGCGCAATGCGCGAATGCCGTGCATTAGTATTCCACTCGCGCACATAGCCCAGCAACCGCGACACCTGCGAATCGTCCAGCGCCAACACCACCTTACCCACGCCCCTCTCCCCACCCGTCACATGGTCACTCTCTACTATCTCTTCCATGAGCTCCCGCATACGGTGTGGCTGGTCTAACCGCAGGGCCAGCTTGGCGGCCTTGAGGTACTGTTTGTTCTGCACCAGGTTCATCAGCTCCTGGGTCAGGAGCATCTTCTCCTCGCTCACGCGCTCCACCTCCTCCTGCTGCTGCACCGTCGTGTCCCGCCACACATTCAGCACACTGTCGCCACCCCCCGAGACGATACGGTTCTCGCTCTTGTTCAGGGTCAGCGCCCACACTTTATCCGTGTGGCCGTCCATGGTGTCTTCACACTCGCTGGTCTTGAGCGTCCAGATCTTACACAACCCGTCCGCCGCACTCGACGCCATCTGCATGCCTCGGCTCATAAACGCGAGCTTCAGCACGCCCCCCGTATGGCCCTCTAGTGTTTTGACACAGGTGAAATCAGTGATCGACCACAACTTGATCGTTTTGTCGCCGCTGGCTGTGGCCACCACGCGGTCCACCGGTGAGAACTCGGCGTGCCATATACCGCGCTTGTGACCGCGTAGCGTCCCCAGAAGACTCAGGTCCTGCGTAGACCACAGCTTGGCCGTCCGGTCATGTGATCCGGTGACAAACATGCGATCGTTCGGCGCCACAGCCACTGTATTGATATCCTTGTCATGTCCCTTGACGGTCATGGCTGGTATCAGCTCCATACTCTGCTCGTGCGCCGATGGGTCTGTGTCGGCGTCTGCCTGTGTGTTGAGTCCAGTCACGTTCCATAGTTTTACGGTCAGGTCTTGTCCAGCAGAGACGACAAAGGCGCGTTTGCTCGCATCCGCACCTTTCTTATTGAAGGCACACGCACTGACGCCGTCGTTGTGGCCCGCCCCAATCGCCACACATTCGAAACTGTGATAGTACATCAGAGGACAGGTGCAGAATGTAAGTAAACAGAACAATTGCCACACGTTACCAGCTGTGAAAGTATATCAGAGGACGATGCAGAATACAAGTGAACAGTACAATTGTCACACATTCACAGCTGTGAAAGTATATCAGAGGACGAAGCAGTATGTAAGTGAACAGAACAATTGCCACACATTCACAGCTGTGTGAAAGTATATCAGAGGACGGTGCAAAAATACAAGTGAAAAGAACAATTACCACACATTCACAGCTGTGAAAGTATATCAGAGGACGGTGCAAAATACAAGTGAACAGAACAATTACCACACATTCACAGCTGTGAGAGTATATCGGAGGACGGTGCAGAATATAAGTAAACAGACCAATCGCCACAAATTCACAACTGTGAAAGTATATCAGAGGACGAAGCAGTATGTAAGTGAACAGAACAATTGCCACACATTCACAGCTGTGAAAGCATATCAGAGGACGGTGCAAAATACAAGTGAACAGAACAATTACCACACATTCACAGCTGTGAGAGTATATCAGAGGACGGTGCAGAATATAAGTAAACAGACCAATCGCCACAAATTCACAGCTGTGAAAGTATATCAGAGGACGATGCTGAATATAAGTAAACAGATCAATTGCCCATGTAACATGTACCATATACAATTAAATACACTGCCGTATTGCAGGCAACGCCAACAGATTATTCGCCCCACGATTCATCATTCAGGTACAAAGCAGGACAGTTTTAGCCGGTGCAGATAGCAGTATGAGCACATGCTTGTACATATAAACTTATATATCGAGTACATGCAGTATATGTAAATGTACATCGCAACCATTATCTGCACACGCCCATGCATATCAACTTATATACCAAATACAGGCAGTATATGTATATTGCAACCACTATGTGCACACGCTTGTGTATAGACTCGTGCGTATTAGCTACAATTGGTATATGGTACGCAAATGTGCAAAACACACACGTGCTCTGAGATGTACGCCAGCCACCAGTGCACGTTACGATGCAAAAACGCAATTGTGTTGATTCCTTGTTGTGTACTCTATCATGCATGCATACACGCACGTGTTCGTGCATTCAAGCATACACCTATGTACATCGCGGTTCTTAATGCTACACGTTCATGTCGTGATGACAAAATAGAACTATTACTAGAACCCCTACTATCGCAGGTGTAGTGTAATGCACACATCCGGCAACTCGGGAAGTGTTCACGTTAAAAAACCTAATACAAATTCTCAGGAAGAATTGCCAAGTCTGATTTGATGCATATACTAAGGCGTTAAGGCGTTAAGTGAAGTCAATATATAGAGAAAAACTATCAAGAACAAATATGTGTATTGTAGACGCTGTAGCAAGCCACGGCACTGTTCGTAAACATGACCAGAAAACTGAACACGTAGACGCAAACAATGCGCTTAGAATTTAGGGCTCGAAACAAAAGTACAGACTCAGATACGGAACACATATGAATATAAATATATAAATATATAAATATATAAATATATAAATATATAAATATATAAATATAAATATATATATATATATATGAGAGCATATATATTTAAGTATATGTACAATTACCATACAGATATAGATATCAGTGCTTATATATATACTAATACATATTCATACATACACACGCACACGCGCACGCACACACGCATATATATATATATATATATATATACTATTTCCTCCTTACAGATACAGGTATGCATCTCACAGTTCAGAAAACAGATGAATGAATATAGTAGTGAATCTACACCAATTCATACACACAAATGCCTAGATGTATGATAGCATGTGCGTGTAAATATGCATAATATATATATATATATATATATATATGTATATATATATATATATATATATAACTAACTATACATATATATATATATATATATATATGTATTAATGTAAAAACCCAGATCGATGAACTTTCGATTAAACTACAAACACATAATATATATACGAATGTATTTTGAAACAAATATGGTTGTTTTGATAAGCTTTTAAGTATATATATTTACTTATATATATATATGCATGTATGTATGTATAGATATAGATATAGCTACGCATTCAAGCATCAGATACACTAGACGACTGTCAAAACAATCAATGCACTCCTGCCGGGTGTCTTACCTCATTTCAGTCTCACTCTGATGTTTGCGCCAAACGCGTACAGTATTGTCTTTGCTTGATGTCACCACATAGTTGCCACATGGGCTGATGTCCGCACACAACACATTAGCTGTGTGGCCCTCTAGCATCGCACAGTCGTGTGTACTTAACTGCACGACCCTTGCCGCTTCACTATTAGCAACTACAAGCACATGGTCGTCGTCAATATGCTTAGCGTCAATAATCTCGTCGTTATATCCGATGATACGTCTCTGTATGGTAAGTGTTTCTTGATCCAAGAACAGGATGTCCATATTACCGTTTACCACCACAATGCGATGTGACTGAGGCAGCAGAGACACCTCTGACAGTGCGTCGTGTACTTGCGAGAATTGAAGCATCTCTCCGCTCACAGCATCCCATACGCTACACTTCCCCACGTCACTTACAGTCACCACCTTAACGCGTGTGTCTCCGTTAACCGTTGGTACTAGTTTGAGGCCCTCGATACTCTCATGCAGGGGTTTAGATACGTGTAGCTTAAATGAATGATCGGAAAGCCTCCACGTGTTCATGACCTTATCTCTACCGCCACTCACTACGAACTTCCCATCGTCACTGAACACTAAACCTTGTACAGGCGACACATGGCCCTTCATATTGTGCACCAGTTTCTTCTTATACAAATCCCAAACCTTCACATCGCAATCGGCTGAGGCGCTTGTAGCAAGCAGCATACGTTTAGGATCAGGGTGGAATGCCATACTAAACACAATCCCTTGCGAGCCTTTAAAGGAGTGTGTGACAGCTGTGTGTGCAAAGTCCCATACCTTTACATTCCCATTACTCGCACCGGTTGCTAACAGTGTGCCTGAGGGGTCCCAGCACAGACTCGCCACAGGGCCGTCTAATGACTTGAACGTACGTAACACCGCGTTGTCTACATAGTCGTAGTGGTGCAATTGCCCACTCCTGCTAGCAACAACGCAGGTGTGTGTGTTGGGCACAAGTGACATGCAGGTGATAACCTCCCCATCCCCATCGAATATGTTACTTATCTTGCCCGTGTTGAGATCAGTTACTTTCACGTTGTCTTCGCATGCGGTCAACATATACTGCTCGTCCGGTGTAAAGTGTATGGCTCCGCCTGTATAGATATACTCGTGTGTATCTTCTATTGTGTACGATTTCTTCAGATGAACGGTATCGCCATTTGGCATCTTCACCGTTTGTGTAGAAGCCATAGTGCTATCGGTTTGATTTTGATGTGGCTATATGCAAAAGTATGTTGCTAAATGTCAGGCAATTGTCAGGCTAACGAAGTGCACTGTACAAGTAGTGTTGCAGCAACACTTCGGAAGAAGTTAGATTGCGTATATTTCTGTATGTTTGTGCTCGTATTTGACGGTATACAACATATAGCTCGAGTTTGGTTCGTACAAGCGGTTCAGTGAAAACTATAATAGATATCCTACGCACATACCTGATTGTTTGTTGATAATAGAGACTTGCTGTCCTAATTTTTGGGCCATTTGGATCATCATGTGTTTTGGTTGTTGTAATATCCCTGGGTGCACGTGTATGTAGACATTCTAAAAATAGATTGCATTGCTCGTCTAATCTTTCGATCTCTATTTGTTTTTTTATTTTAAATACCCAGTCCAAACCATGAGAAACCTAAAAGGCAGCCCAAACATTTATTATTATTATTATGATTTATATATATTTATGTGTATACATATATGTGGACATGCACAGATATAGTACAGACTACAGACTGTCACTATACGATGTGCAAGTCGCTGTAAAATGGATTCCAAATCAGCCGTCGATGAGCTACATTACTACATTGCGGCGTTTAATGCCCAAGACCTGGATGGAATTCGAGACCACCTAGACAGCGATATTCAAGTATGGGTCGATGGCAGAGTAGTTGCTTGTGGAATAGAAGAAGTGCTACCATCGTATAAAAGTGACTTCGAACAGATAAAACTTGTTCGGATTATTCGGGCGGCAGAAGTTGTACACAGGCACGACCTGGATACTATTGGTATACGTATTGGGTTACAGACAGGAAGCACTGATTTGACGGTTGTTTATACCTTCCGAACAGTGGATATGAAGCAGGTCCGGCATGAAATAACACTAGACGCTAAGAAGTGATCTGTAAGGTATGAATAGAAAGACGTCTGACGAAAGTTTGATTGTGGCTTTATTTCGTATCTGTTTATTGTACCTTACACACGTTAAATGGCTTCTAAAAGTGGACACCGACTTCACGGCGTTTCATAACTTAGCGCAATGCGGCTCAGCACCATAATGTTTCCAACGGCAACTTTTAAAACGGTGACACCCTCCCATCGTTGTTTGGCCCACAATATGCTCGTTCTGAATAGATTGTTCTGAATCACATCTGTATAAACACATGCACACACACTCTCAGATATATACATATATATACTTATGTATATATCTATAAATATGTACATATATATATATATATATATATATGTATATGTTTATGTGCATGAATGTATATATATATATATATATATATATTGTGTGTGCGCACGTGCGTATGTGTGTGTGTGCGTGTGCGTGATCTTGTGCGTGTTTAGTGTGTGTGTATGTGTTATCTATATATATGTATATATATAATGAAAAAAATTGTAACTTCTCACATGCATACACACATACATGCATATGCGTACATATATACACGTACGCATGACACACGCAAAAAGGCAAAAAACATATATATATATATATATACATATATATATACATATATATATAGCATATATACATGTATGTATATGTATTGTAATATATATATATATATATATAATATATGTATATACACGCATATATATAATAATATAATATAATAATATATATACATATACATATATATACATATATAATATATATAACATAATATATATATATACATATATATATATATCATATACATGTACATGCATGTATGGATGCATAGTAATATATGCATATGTATATTGCATATATATGGCATAAAACAAAAATAATGCCACATACACATGCATATGGCTATTAACATGTGTGTGCAATGCATGCATATGTATGCTAATGCATTACTTAATATATTATATATATTACACATACAGCCATACATACATGATTTATGTATGCATGCATGCATGCATATGTATATGTATATATATATATTGCAGAATATATACTGCTGATATATACATTATTATTACACATGCATGTACATATTTATATATATACATATATACATATATTACATACAATAATACATATATTATACATATGATGATGTGAACGTAATGATATGCATATGCATAAATCATATTAGATCCA
This sequence comes from Sphaeroforma sirkka, assembly GCA_001586965.3. Lineage (NCBI taxonomy): Eukaryota > Ichthyosporea > Ichthyophonida > Sphaeroforma > Sphaeroforma sirkka. The sequence continues at coordinate 22,025 of LUCW03000583.1, forward strand.
TGATATGTTTATGTATATATATATTTACATATTACACTCACATTATATATATGCATATATACATGCATACATATTATATATATATATATATACATATTATATTACACATATGGTATATACATGTAATGCATGTATGCATGTATGCAATATATGATCATATATATGTACATACATGAATGTGGATATGATGGTGCATATGCATGTGTGTGCATATGCATATATATATAGATAGATTAATAGATATATAATATATATATTATATATATACATATATATATGCATATATATACATACATATGCCATTATATATATATCATATATATATATATATATATATATATATATATATATATATATACATATTATATACATATATATATCATCGTGCATATACATACAAAACAGGACATATATACAAAACAGATATACAAGATCCAAACATGCATACAAACATATCAGATTTACTATATATATCTTTTATATATATATTAGTTATATATATATTATAATGTAATATACTTTGTATGAATATACATATATGAATATATATGCATTTTATATTCCTAAAATATATATGGATGCTCACGCACTCACATATGCACAAACACACTCTCAGAGATATATATATATATATATATATATATATATATATGCCTATATATATATATATATATATATAATCATGTATATATATCTATAAAGATGTGCATATAAACATATACATATACATATGTATATGTTTATGTATTTTTAATATATATATATATATAATATATATATATATTATATATATTATCGCGTAGCAACGCGTGTGATGTGTGTGCGCGTGTTGCGTTAAGTATAGTGCATGTGTGTTGTGTGTTTCCATTTATTATATATTATATATATTATATATATATAATATATACATATATATTATATATTGAAGAAAAAAAATAACATAACTTCTTACATACATGCACACACATACATGCATGCATTATGTATACATGCACATCACACACCATACATACATGCACATATGCATAATATATATATGTATATATATATATAATGCATTATATAATATATATGCTATATATACATATATGGATTACATAATATGTATATACATGTATATAATATATATGTATAATGTATACACATATACACAATGTAAACGTAGTAACATATATACATGCATATATGTACGTATTATATATATATATATATATATATACATATTTGTTATTACATATTGATTGTTGTGTGCATGTTTAATATATATATATATATATACATATATACATGTGTATGTGTGTGATGTGTGTGTGTGTATGTATGCATGTATGCATGTATATATGTATATATATATATATATATATATATATATATATATATATATATATATAATATATATATATATATATATATATACATATATATATGTATATATATATATATATATATATATATATATATATATATATATATATATATATATATATATATATATATATATGCATATTTACATATATATATAGTGGGAATATCTGTTCTGATATCAGAATTAATATTTGTGACCTGAAACACTCTTTGTTAGGACTTGATCCTGCCACTCGAATCTTCTCTACTTCTCGTCTTGAAAATCCTACTAGCACGTCATATCTGTTCGGTTGCGATCGTCGAATGCTATAGAATTCATGGTGTTTGTCGGCTTTGTAGCAGTGGTGGCAGCGATTACAGGTATATATATTTTCAATTGTGTGTTGCCTGTATTGTTTTGGTTAATATGTAAAAGTCGGAATAGTCGCAGAAGAGTCTATCTTTGGCGTTTTAACAAAAAAGCCTGGCTTTTTTTCAGATAGTCCGGAATGACACGGTTTTGTTTGTTAAAAGCTGAAAACATCGCGGTTTGATTGGTAATGTCATACAAGACGAGCAGACCGCATTCCTCTAGAGTGTAGAAATTAACTTGCATTCTCTGTGTTCTCTGTTTTTAATACTATTTTTTTACGAAAAAGCCTTTTGACAGTCATTGACTCATACTCATCGACATCGTTTTATTTTGTATTGATGTACTGTAGCTGCAAAAAATATGAGTTGTGATTTTTTTAATCACACCCAAAAGGTCCCAAGCCCCAGACGACCTTTTTTTTCTTCTCTTCAAAACATGAGAAAAAACCACCATTGACATTCGCTGGTTTTTTTAACTGTTTGTAGCAGTTATTTATAAATATATTGTCCTGCCAGTTCTCCAGGGCTCCAAAAAGCCCAGACTTAGAGTCAGAGCACCAAACCTCACTTATACTAAATGATAACCCCATGAATCACCCTCCAGGGCCCAAATTGGCCCAGTCATTCAGTCAGCCACCCAATGGAACGAGTTGCTTTACTGCTAAACGGCCAACAGCCTTCTGTCGCATATAAATATGTAAATACTCCCTTTGGGCGATTGGTACAAAAGTGATGTGGTACTGTGGGTTTCATCATTTCATGCACTACAGCACAGAGAGTAAATAGTTTTGTGGGTTTTATTAAAGAGCCAAAAAATGCAAATACATGTAGCCTTCTGGCTCCAGAGTCCAGACTCATTTTTCACCTGTGGTCTTTTGTTTTCTGTTTGGATTTTGTACAAACAAAATATAACACCAAAAAATAACACGCAAATGTGTTGTGAGGGCTATGAAGAAATAAACTTGTATGCTTTTTTTTTTGGTTTCAAAAAATGTATATTTTATTTTCACTTTTATATAAAAACAGTATTCTATAAATGTATCATATATATAAGCGGTAAATAATTAAATGTATGTAGCCGTATCATACCGACCCGTTTCATATGTCGCATGGTAAAAAAAATTATCCTTTTTCCAAAAAACATTTAAAATTGTGCTTGAGTTCGTTTTTATATTTTAAAATTTTACCCAATAATTTTTGTTTATTGTAAATTCGACTATAAAGAGTTATAGTGAATATATACGTATTCTTAAATGCAACCAAAGTTTTGATATGGTATAAGTACCTACGACCTACGTCCTACTATGATTAAACTTAGGATTTAAGTCATTATACTGTACCTCAGAACCCGAATATGTATTGATACACATTGTAAACGTTGTACGTGAATGAATATAAATATATATATATATATTTTTAAAACGTACCACTTTGAGGGCCTAATAGGCCTGCTTGATGAATGATGAGAGCTTTGGTCTTGAATTTCTTTCAACAAATTCTTTTTGGTTTCTATTTTTAACTTTCATCGTATAATAACAATCCACGCATACTTTTTCTTTTGTGAATTTTTTTGGTGTGTGAACCACTGAGTCACTGAACACTGTTGCATATTTTGCACTATAGAAGTTCAGGTTGTTTTAACTTTTAGGACTGGGGTTCTCTCTGGAGGGAAGTGGTGTGTTTTTAACCGCGAGCACAGTTCCAGTCTGGCTGGGCCGCTGGGGTAATACGTGTAGTTCGCCACAACATACAACTGTCCAACTAATAAGTTGATCTATTTAAAAATATTGTTATAGCTTGCGTGCACCTGCACTCTAACATCTTTCTAAGAGGTAGTGTTCAAAGTGGTTCAAATACGCCCCGAGTTGATTGATATCGCCACGTGTATAGTGCCTGCCAGGCAATAATCTTTATTATTGTTTTTGTCATCTAGTACAACTATATACGAATATATACTAATGCATATATGGAATCCAGAACTACTTCCGTTTCTTTCATACACTTATCAAAAGGTAGATTAAATTGGTGAAAGTGAAAGTGAAAGTGACCCAACGGACATTTATTCCACATCAAAATGAGTCACCTATATAAACATTGCTTAAACGCTTTGTTGTACATTTCCAGTTACCAACTAGCTTTTGCACAAAATGAACTACATATCCAGAAAGGTAAAAGCTTACAAAGTAGTATAGACAGGGCAGCCGAGGGTGATAGTATATATTTACCATCAGGCCTGACAACAATAACAGAGTCTCTCGACATCGATAAACAGGTGTGTGGCTTTTGACTGACCATGTGCAAGTATGTATATATGAATTATATATATATATATATATATATATATATATATATATATGTGTGTGTGTGTATGTGTCTGTGTGTCTGTGTGTCTGTATATATATATATATATATATGTGTGTGTGTGTGTGGGTGTGTGTGTGTGTATGTATGTATGTATGTATATATATATATGCGTATATATACATATATATACATATAGGTATATATATATGTGTGTGTAGATGTAGATGTGTATGTATAAATATATATAGACATATATATATATATATATATATATATATATATATATATATATATATATTTATATATTTATAAACGTAAACGTAAACGTAATCCTAATCCTAATCGTATTTTTATCTATACATTATAGTTATGAACCCATATATATATATACAATATAAATGTATGTCTGTATATACATTATATATATATATATATATATATATATATATATATATATATATATATATATATATATATATATATATATATATATATATATATATATATTGCTCAAAATCGTATGCTATATATTGTGGTAAAAGATACCGACTATATGCAGCTTTGAATTGTTGACACATGCTTGTGGATTTGCTCCATAAATCATACGAATAGTGAAGCTATCGCATGTTGTCAATTATTCCAGAATCATTGTGTACTAAACTTAATAAATGCAGTTGTTTCTCTGTGTATGCTCATATCTGTGCATGTGTCTTAAACTTCGAGATTAGTAGTCGTTTGTATTGAGGCGTGATACATTATCTCATATATATATGGTGGCGAGGACGCTTCTGTATCGTCTCGTCTCCATATGTACAATTTTGCCTCTTGTTCCGCAATGTTAGGGGCCGTTCACTAATCTATAAATGTATCGTACTCTAGTTGACATTGGCATGTTTGTTTAAAGGCGCCAACGTAGTACAAGCTTTTTAGATACACGAAACAATCATGACCCTCGTGTGACTATGACACCCTGTGTTTTTGCGGCCAGGAATAAAGTATGTCTTTTGTTCTGGTCGTCATAGCGAAACTATGAATCATACTATGCATATATATACGCACACAATCACATTAACATAGAATCCCACATACGCATACACATGCAAATACATTTTTTCAGTTGCTCACTTTGCACTCGGAAGAGCTATCGCACCCGCATTGCCGACAGGCGGTTGGTATCTCTCATCCCGAATCTATTGCTGCAGTATAACACTCAGTTTTATTTTGGGACTTGTTTGCACCTCTCACTGTCCCTAATAATTGATGGTTACTTTCATCTGCTGTCGACTTTATCATCCATCTCACACTAGACTACCTACCAGGATCTTTTGGCTCTGATTCTGAACTTGAAACGCCCATAGAATTCACGTTTGTATAAACTATCGAATTCCCTGCTTCTGATTTTATTTACGTGCATGTCATGCGGCTTGTGCACGATAAGAGTTTGCTTCACCTGCTGGTGTATATGGTACTCTCTTAAGATTCATCTCATCTTCCTACCCGACACCACTGTACCACTCGGTCTGCAGATAAACATACTTGGCTCAGACGAAGGGTCGTCTACAGTGCAGATCGCTTCGCCCTTCATAGAGGATGCCTTTGTATCGTCGCTACAAGTGCAGTATGGCGAATTTAACATCCGATCCGCCAGCGGGCAACAGTGCGCCATAAGCGGTGTGTGCAAGTCACGTGTTAAGAGTATAGTACTGATGAACTATCTAGAGCATGCACAGGATCGTGCTATCAATGTAGGAAACGATACAGAAGGCCGTATGATTTGGGGTATTTACCTCGTAACATATAGGCGTAGCCGTACACTGAACTGACACTGGTTTGCAGCGTACGTTTACGTTTGGTGCTGAGGCTTTAACGTAGCGTGTATTGTGAGGGCAGCAGAAGTATAGCACATAGTTCCATAGTGGCGTTGTGATACATGTAGTGCAGTACATGTACTGAATTCTACGGTACAAAAGCATACACATGGAACATACCTACACATAGAATTGTACTCGGATAGTCACTCATGTATACCTGCGTTGTCCTTATAGATCCTCCGGATCACCTGGCCACCACTTTCCTCTTGGCGCCTTCTGCTGTGTACTTCACATCCAATTCGCACGTCGAAATTGGGCTCGACCTGGGCAGATGGCACACGGACAGACACGTTTTTGAAATCGACTTTGGCAATTGCTCTATTCTGAATTATCCCGACACATTCCGCAGGTATGTGTGGTGTGTGTGTGTGTGTATGTATAAATATGCTCAGATGTCGGTATGTATGCGTATTGTGGTGCGTATTAATACATTACGCTCACCTAACACGTGCGTTATGTTCACTCATAGCCGTTGGCTTTAAAGCCTCTGCAATGTTCGATGCTGCTACCGCTTCATTAAACTTACAGCACAAACGCACGAGTGAATCTTGAATCCGAGCATTCAGTTGTCTCGCCATTGACAATACGTGAGATGAAAAATACCTGTCTATATTGTGAACATCGACGCTTCTACCATCTGCGAGTATATACAGCTACCAGCTGTGCGTTTGCTTACCTCTGCATCTACACCCGATGTGTGCTAACCCATGCGCCCGTTTGCCTCCCACAGCCCTCGCCTACACATCAACGCCAACGATTGCTCCGGCACAGTCCGCTTCAGCGTCCTTCTGGCCGATCTGCAGTCGTGCAATGCCACTGTGGTGTCTGACAGCAGCACCGACGAATTCGACGCCGTTGGTTTTGGCGTCGACATCAAAGTCAAGCTGGCCGACAACGGCGTGCCGCTGACACTGAAAATGGCGGAGACCCGGCTAAACGCTCATTTGACCGAGGACGCAGGTGTGGATTGTTGGACAGGGATACTTTTTTGTGTGTGAGATAGAGGGTGGGGGGGGCTCTATTCTCGCACGTCCGGGCTCTGATGCCGAGGGTCGGATTGGTGTCTGTTTACATGCTATACGATTAGCGTAGATCAGAGTATATATCTGGGTGCTTGCTTGGTTCGTCTGGGTTTGAACCGCTTTTCTCGTCAATTGAGTTATTGGACAGCTTCAGACGCGTGTATTGTGGAGAGAGATAACTCATTTTACCTTTCCTATCTATCCATTCTCAGGAGCGGCCATCGTGTTCACTCAACCCCGAGTAACGAGTGAATCTGTGCGAGTGGTAGTCGAAACGAATCCAGAAGAGGTGTCGAAAGTGTTTGTCAACGTAAGTAAACGTCCTCCATCAATATTCCTTTGTTGTCTGAAACAGTCACTAGTAGTGTCCGATACCCACTTATACGGTATTTATACGGAGAGGGGTTAGGTTTAATGGGACAGCCAGTAGTCAGATAGTGAATAGGTGCAAGGGTACTACACACGGTCAGAAAGCACCGGTCTTTTGTTCTTGGATACACCTCGTGTGTACGTTAACGTATCTCATATACTTTAATATGGAGAATGTGTATGTTAACGTATCTCATACTCTAATATGGAGTGTATGTTAACGTATCTCATATACTGTAATATGTAATATGTAGTGATTGATGTCAGTTCTCTCGATTCTCCACAGTTCGCTACCGACGCCAAATACCGCGGCGTGGAAGGCACCGAAGGAGAGGTGATATTCACACCTCACCTGCCAACGTCAGATGATAGCGATGATGCAGAGACGCACTACGCACCCTCGCCGGGAAGTATCAGCGGCTCTGTACTGGACAGTACAACGCTCAGACCCATGGGGGGTATGAAAGTCACCTACAAGGGCCTGGCCGACCCTTTCACGGATTCCGGTCTGATGCCTGCGGCCAAGTTTATCACAGTGGCCGACGACGGTATGTGGGGCTGTGTGGGGAGAATGATGTGCGTTGGGTTGTTTTGTCTGTAGCTGCTGTTGTTGGCACGATTGCTGAACGGATGCGTACTTAACTCTAAACCCCTGACTTATTAAAACCTAGAACCCTAGCGTATTAAACCCTGAAACCCTCATACCCTCGACAGCATGAGAGGTTTTGGAAAGCTCTATGTCTGTTTGAATGTTACAAGCCTATTATAGTCGACTTTACTGCCAGCTGCTTGGCTTGACAACGCCAGGAAAGACTGTCTTTTCCTAACGTCTCCAAAATCTATATCACTCACAGGCACCTTTGTACTCGGAGAGTTGGACCCCGGCTACTACGTCGTGTGCGTAGACTTCACCCACCCGCTCGCCGGTGATCGTGTGGGGGAGACCTGGGCGGTCTCGAACGACCCAGACGCGTACACTAACGGGTGCACTGAGGTGCGTGTGCTGGGAGGCACATACACAGATATGGGTGCCTTCGAGTACGCTCCCCCCAGAACGCTGAGTGGGGTGGTCACGAAGGGCGTGGAGAAGGAAGCCGTCGCAGACATGGAGGTCGATCTGGTCCAGATAGCTGGTATGTGCTCTCCCGTGCCACAGCTGACTTGTCTGTCTGATACGATTTTAGCATCACATAACCTCTGTTTCACGCACGCGTGTGCATTGGCCCGTGTTTATCCCGGGAATGTTCGTCGACTACATAAATGTACCCACTCACCCCGCCTCCCTCCCACCTTTGCACACGCACGGGTACAGGCTTAGGAGACTCAGTCACCTACACTGTCAAGACCACGTCCAACGGTGTCTTCCACTTCGAAGGTCTGGAGGATGGCACATACTCTGTGCAGCTGCCAGCAACGGCACCCCATGGCAGCGTACTAGACGACAGCCTCCCCACAGACCGCGTATACACCATTGCTAACGGCGTGCCTGTGTCCGGCATTGCAGTTCAGGTCAGTGACGGAAGACCGAACTCGTACATGTGCGTACGGGAAAGGCTTGGTGTTTGGTCCGGATGTTATTTTTATTTATTTATTTTTTTGGGCTGCGATATGTCCGCTGTACTAGTCCATTTCACTTTCGTGCGTGTTGTTAAGCACAAGCGAACTCACCCGCTGCGCAGCACATCACGTTTGCTCCGCTGGTGGATGTGGACCACGTCAGCCCATACGCCTACTTAACCTACTTCTACTCCACATACACTCGCTCATACATACACTCTCTCACTCACTCACACTCTCTCTCTTCACACGCACAGTATGCCCTATCCTCACGCATTACCGGCAAGATGGTGTCTTTGAGCGGAGACACAGTCGAGGGCGTACGTGTGGAGCTACTTCGGTTGTCTGTGCCAGTTGACGCGAGCAGTGCAGACACCAACGAGCCCATAGAGGAGGTGGCGGTCTCTGACGGGGACGGTGTCTTTGTGTTCGCTAGCCTAGATCCCGGAACGTACCTGGTGTGTATATACACTTGTGAAGGTGTACGTCGTGAGTGTGGGGGCTGTTTGCGTGTGCACTCGTGGTTTGCATCCTGCGCCCCGTTGAGGATGTGTCGTTAGCGTCTACTGAATCGCTTGTTTCTACCGAGATTCATTGTAACGTTTTCAATCTATAGGTCACGGTCCCCGATATGTCAACGAGCGGCGGATCGCTTGTGGAAGTGCCCACAGATTTGACTGTAGACATGATGGAGGAGAAGCAGGTGTTCGAGGTATGTTTGAGCCTTACCAGCTTGTACATAGCTCGTTGTTTGTTAGTGTGGTTTCATGGTGTCGGCACGAGTCAGAATGAATTAAGCCAACAACTCCACGCGCAATGCAAGCGCTTCACACTGCGACCCCCGCAGTATTTTGTCTATGGTCACTTAAATGCCATTTAGTTGCATTTTAACTAGTCTTTCCATCAACACGTTGTACAATACCTACATTCTCCGTTCGGAGGGTTTTTCTTCCTTCAAGCGATCAGAAACGCAGTTTATATCGAACCTCACTCCCGTTGTGTGTTCTCGCAGGTGCATCTAATGGAGGGCGACGACGCGAACATCGGAACGTTTGCCTTCAGCGAAACGAGTGGCGTCAGTGGGCGTATAATTGATGCCCTCGGAATGCCTGTGCAGACCTCCATTTCCGCAAAGTCTGGGGATACTGAGTATGTGGAATGGCTGTCTTTTCGGCTGAAGCATGTGTATTTAATATCTTTATGGCTGTCTTGTTGCCAGAAACATGCATATTTATCATGCATATGCGAATGTTGAGAATCTTCTGTTCTTAGTACATGCTATCTATCGCCAGTGCGCATAGTCACCGCATGCCTCAGCGGCTACTCTTTCGCTGGTGCTAATTGGATGGATCAAACAATGAGTGTGGCAAGAACGAGTATTCCGTTGCACTATCAACTACGACTAAACTGCCGTCTCCACATACACCTTCGTTCATGTCTACGTGCATCGCATCTCCAATTGACCTCACGGCTTTGCATACAACCGGTGCCACCGAGCACAGCTGCTCGAGTCTCTCCATTTGACCACACACACACACACACACACAGCCTCTCTCTCACACACACTCACACACACACACACTTGCACACAAACGTCCCGCAGAATTACAACGCAATCCACCGCCAACGGGTTTTACTTCTTCGAGGGCTTACCCAAAGGCGAACATACCATCACCCTCAACGACCTGCCTACAACCATGGGCGTCACGGTGCTCACACCAGACGACAGTGAGTTTGTGGTGCAGGAACCAGTGGTGGCGGGTCTGTTTTCGCCGTTTTCTCTCACTTCCTTATCGACTGAATCGCCAGATGGATCGGTAACTATGGTGTCCCCTTGCACGCTCGAGCTAACACTTGTTTTATGGGGTGTATGTGAAGTATGATAGTTTGAACGAAGGTTGGGCATGGTATGTGTGCACATGGGATGGTATGTTCTTTCAGCATACTACCACATACATGAAAACCTAAAATCCTAAAACAAACATGAACGTGCTGAACGTATGTGTACAAGCCTTGCCGTCCTCAGATTTGTGGCTTTATATGATGTTGTGTGTTTATGTTCCCAGTCTGAGTTCTCTGCCATTGTGAGATTATTACACTGACGACCTCTAACCAACTACTCACTCGTACCTTAGTCCGTGTGTCATAACTCATACCTAGCCTAACTCCCTATCCTTGATTCCGAATACTCAGATCACCATTGAGTTCAAGGGAACCATGGTTACGGGTATCAGTTTCATGATGCAAGAAAAGGGCTCGATTGCCGGGCGAATGACCGATTCGGACGGCACCGGAATCTCTGGCGTACCTGTAAGTACTTTATATCAACCGAACATACACCTTGTGCTCCTGTACGTACTTTATATCATCCGAATAGGCACCTTGTGCTCCTGTACGTACTTTATATCATCCGAATGGGCACCTTGTACTCGGTGCTGTTTGCGGCCGATGACTTGGTAACGGGTGATAACTTTTGTGGTCAAGTCGTTTGACATGTCGTGTATCTAACACTGTGCTATGGCCACTATACTATGTGCATGTGCGAAACTAGATGGGGTCAAACTTCAAAGCCCCTGCGCCATCTACGCTTGTTTTTAACTGGTCTCTTGCCGTTGGTGTTGTTGTTGTACCTGGTCTTGTAGAAGAGACCATTGGGCCGTATATGTCCCTTATTTCCACTGTGTTTAAATACCTTCATAGGGTGTTCCATAGCGTTGACCATGCACCTTCTCAGTCCAAGTCTCTAACCTTTGGTATTCATGTCCCTCTAGGTTGTCCTGACCGGCGGCGACGGCGATGGCGACGGTCGAGCCACATCGAATGCCTTGGGCTACTTCGCCTTTGATAAGTTGCCAGTAGATGGCCTGTACAAGCTCATCGCTTCCGGCTTTGAGACCTTCCTACAAGTCGACATGAACACCGTAACGCAGGTACATTTGTGCGTGTAAACATGTGTGTGTGTGGTATTTGTTGCGCACGCGTCGGGAGACTGGATGGCGAAGGAATGAGTTAGAGTGAGCACTGCTCCGCACGTGGGTGTGGGATTAGGCACATGGATGTGGGTGTGTGATTAGGCACGTGGGTGTGTGATTAGGCACGTGGGTATGGGATTAGGCACGTGGGTGGGTGACTAGGCACGTGGGTGGGTGATTAGGCACGTGGGTATGGGATTAGGCACGTGGGTGGGTGACTAGGCACGTGGGTGGGTGATTGAGCACGTGGGTGGGTGATTAAGCACGTGGGTGGGTGATTAGGTGCAGGCCACTCATACCATTTGATCGAATGTGATGTGGGCTCAGTTATTCGCACCAGTCTCGAACAAGGAGCACGACTCATCGTACCCACACAGTATCCATTTATTAGTTACATGCAGCCATACGTTCTTCATATGGTCCACTTTATAACCGCATACCAATTATATGTTCTATCTTTTCTTTTTCAGCCATACCTTCATATGGTCCACTATATAACCACATACTAACTACGTGTACTAACTTTTTCTTTAATGCAGCTTGGCTCATTTTCCGCCGAGCGCAGTGGGTTCGTCACGGGCACTGTTGTCAACGCTCACAACGGCGAACGCTTGAAAGATGTGGATGTCGTATTGAGAGACTACACCAACGAGTACAAGGGTATGTATACTGTGTTCTACACCTATACACATGTGCGTTCCTATGGTGTGTGCCATACTTGTACAGATGTATTTTCATTTCGCGATATGTAGGGCTAGACACACGCTTGCCTGAATGCCTTCGCTCAGCGAGTGCAGACACATTGTTATGTCGTTCCCAACACGCTCGCACACGTCACCCAACACTTCGAATATCCCCCATGTACGCCGTCCGTATATCATTAACCCTTAGCAACATCGCTATATCGCCTAACTACAACCCTATAGCGCCTAATAACACCCCTATGACCCCTAACAGCACTCCTACAGCGCCTAATAACACCCCTATGACCCCTAACAATACCCTTCCCCCCTCCCCCCTCGCTCTCCTCTATAATTCACGTACTTATCTTTCTACCTGTTTCCGCCATGTACAGCAATCACCACCACAGATCAAACCGGGCGATTCATACTGATGTCCGTGCCCTACGGCTCGTACTACCTCAGTGTCCCAACAGATCACGAGGTTCACGAGGTTGTGCACAACCCAGACAACATGATCAGTAACACGTACTCTGTCGAGGTGCGTCAGCCCACCTTGGTGGATGTGGGCCACTTTGCGTACTCGTCGCCTGCCACAGAGTTGCCTGACCGCGTGGAGGGCCGAGTCATTGGCACGTACAAGGTGGAAAGTGTCCAAGACACGGTGACAGGGACAGGAGGACTGGGTGGCAGCATAGGTGCGTTATACATCCGTATCTGCTCGCTTTATGTTTTGTGCGTGCGTTCAGGTGGGTGAATGTGCGAGTCTCCTTTTGTCATGTGTGTGCTAGCGGTTTTCGAAGTGGATCTTTTCGATGTTCACATCTGTGGGATGGGATGTGCAGTCAGCGACATGTATGTACGCTGCAGTTTCTGCGTGATTTGCGTTACTGTAAATGTGTTTATGTATATGTATATGTATATTTATCTATAATTATGTATAATTACGTGTGTGTCTGTATCAATGTGTCTTGTCACTCCACAGTATCGACTATATGTACAGAGAGCATTAATCTACGTCGCGAAACGCCGGGGGAGTCTAGGCGAGGGGCTTGGGATGACTTTTGTAAGCGTTTACAACAAGCCTAGATGTGATTTCTATGGCCTCACTAAATGCCATATACATACCTTCATCAACCTTCGCTCTAGATATATCGCAGCAAGTGTGTACTGTGTGCTGTCCTTCCTCCCCGACCCCTCCCATCTGTCACCCTTAGCTACGCCTAACCTAAACACACACCACACACGCACACGCACCTCAGGGCACGAGACGACAGTGTCCGTTGAGATGATGGGATGTGAATTGGGTGGCATGTACACCTTCAAGGGTCTGTCATTTGACTCCACCGACAACACTGAGGCTCAGATCGTACGAGAGACCACGGATATGAGCTTCTTCCTGACCACGGGCAACACGTGTGGCGTAGCTGGCAGCAAGTTTGCGCCGGTGATGAAGGGAATGGTGAAGCGGGCGAACCAGGACTACGAGGTGGACGCCGAAGACTTGGGAGCGGCTGTGGGCATGAACGACATGACGTACTGGGCCATCGGCCTATGGTCGGACGAGGAGCGTGTGGAGGTGACGAAGGGCGAGATCACCCAGGCAAAGGTATACTTGTAGTATGTGTGTGTGTGTGCGCGTATGTGTGAGGTTAAGTATGCTTTACCCAGGCAAAGGCACACTTATTGTGTGTGTGTGTGTGAAGTTTAGTGTGCTTTACCCTGGCGAAGGCACACTTGTAATGTGTGTGTGCGTTCGTTTGGGTTTAGTGTGCTCGTGCACGCTGTATTACAACTTGTGTATGATTCTAGTGATGATGTGCTTATCAGCAACTAGTGATGACGTGCTTATCAGCAACTAGTGATGATGTGCTTATCAGCAACTAGTGATGATGTGCTTGCTGTGCATGTATAACGACCTTTTGACCAGTCTGAATACCACCGCCCCCTTGATTAGAAAAGTGTGTAATAGGCCTCAAGTGTAGCGCAGCATCGGCACTTTAGTAGCTTCTGTGCTGGCCACTCCTGCGTCTCTGTTCGTAGGCATATACCCTATGTGTAACATACCCCTCCTATCACTACCCGCACAGCTGGTTGCCGGGGGAGTGGAGTGCAGCAGTGAAGCCGTAGACGTCCTCGCCAAACTCAGCACAACCAAGATAGAGACAAGCAGTGTGAACGCCTTCTTGGCAGCCGCCATTGCCCAACAGCAGGACACGCAGCCTACAGAGCCCACAGTCATTCTCACGTCCCTGCAGTTGAGCCCAGGTATTTCACCTGCTGCCGTGTGCCCTAATTCAGTCATTTGTCCCAATTTGGTGCACGTGTCTGAATGTGGTGTATATGTCCTAATTTGGATTGTGTATGGGTGTCGTATCCGGTAGAGATCCCGTCCCTCGTGTACATTGGTTTGTATATCTCCTCGCAATGTGTAAAGTCATCGTTTTTTTTTTTTGAACTCTTGGTGTTATGCTGCCACCCTAGCGGGTTGTCGCCAGCACTCGTTCTCGGCTGTCCTGTGGAACGTCCCGCCCAGGTCTGTAGTCTGTCGGACTGTTCCTATCCCTGTATGTGGTGTGCGTAGCATGGAGATGACTCTTTCCCGACGCTGTACAACCCATCATGCCCAACAAGAGTCGCACACCTCACTCCGACCCACACACTCACACGGCTCGATCCCTCGTTCCCCAGACATGACCTGCCAGACCGATGTAGTGCGAGAGGGCGTGGCCAATCGGCCTGGTATGGGGCTGGTTCTGCACCTGTCCATAAATGTGGACTACGAGCAACGCGGCGGGTATGTGCCCGAAGCCAGCCGTTTCCAGGGCCATCTGCGCCGTAGTGCAGCGCCCCGTTTGCGTCGCAGGCGGCAGGCGGTGGTAAAGAACAGAGACACGCTGACTGCTAGTGAGTCCTTCGCAGCACACTACGACACGCCCGTGGTCTTGACGGCTGCGATTGGGTATGTGGGTATCGGTGTTTGATACATCGCACTGCGAGGGCGGCTCCAGTAGTATGGTTATATAGTATGGGTAGAGTAGTATGGCTATATAGTATGGGTAGGGTAGTATGGTTATACAGTATGGGTAGAGTAGTATGGTTATATAGTACGGGTAGAGTAGTATGGTTATATAGTACGGGTAGAGTAGTATGGTTATACAGTATGGGTAGAGTAGTATGGTTATATAGTACGGGTAGTACGGTTACATAGTATGGGTAGAGTAGTATGGTTATATAGTATGGGTAGAGAAGTAGGGTTATGCGTGCGCACATAATGTCTCGGCAGTATAGTCTATCTGTCCAAACATCAGAATGAAATTGACACATGACCGTAGTCGGGTGTGTTGGTAGTCCAGTTTCACTCGCACCTAGGGTCATGCTAATTCGGACTTATTTTGTCCCATTCCGTCTCAGGTCCAATCCCCTGCCTGTTCTGGGCGATACATCCGCAACTGAACCAGCCGCGCAGGAGCCTGAGTCAGACTTTGACGACAGCGCTGCCGATGCCTTCGATGATGACACCAGTGAGGCCGATGGCGTTGCTGTGGATACGGATACTACTCAGCCTGACTTCCAGCCGGACTTTGGACTAGGTGGGCTGCCTGGCGGCGCTGATAACAGCACCAGCAGTACGGAGGTCCCGAGCTGGGCCGCGTCGGAAGAAGCGAGCATTGTAGCGCAGAATACGGCGTCAGCGGTGCCTGTGGCGAGCGTGCCAGTGGCCACGGCAACATCTGTCGCACCTGTGACTATAGAGACGTCGACAAGTGTGCCTGTAGAGACGTCGGTAAGTGTGGCTGCAGAGACGTCGACAAGTGTGCCTGTAGAGACGTCGGTAAGTGTGGCTGCAGAGACGTCGACAAGTGTGGCTGCAGAGACGTCGACAAGTGTGGCTGCGGTGGAGGTGCCGTCTGTGATGGTGGGCAGAGAGGATGAGGCGGCTGTGACAGACAAGGATATCGTAGGCTCGCTCGTTGTCCCGCACACGGTGGCCGATGACGTTAACGATTCCGATTCATCGGCGGTTTCTGCCTCTAGCGCGAGTGACGGAGACGATGATACGGACGGGGGCTCGGGCATCCTCCACTGGTTGATTCCTGTGCTGGTAGTGTTGCTTATACTGGTTATGGCGTACTTCCTGATGCGCCAGTACTACCGAGCGAGGCAGAAGGCGCGGACCGATGCCTATCTGGCACACGCACGTGGTATGGCTGGCACCATGGCCGCCATGCCGGATGCTCAGTACTTCGACCCCCGCAACGGAAGCAGGTATGTGCCTTTCTGTTGTATCTTGGTGGGAAAACGTTATAGAGCTGATGTCGGTGTGCCCAAATGTGCATACTTTGACATCTCACGGTCGTGGCGTACCACGGCGTGGATCTGTGTACCTGCCTATGTACGTCTTTAGATGTGGGCTTGCCTTTGTACGCTTGCAATGTCCGTGCACTTGGTATACTGTTGTATGGGTTAGTATCTTTTATGTTGAATTGATCGCGAGTATGTGAATGTGTACTGCAGTTTCTCAATAGCATACGCGTTCGCGATGTTATGTGCATGGTATGCATGTGCCATCGTGCATTTAACGTTTGTGGCTTGTTGGTGGTTTCGAATCGCATCAAACACGTGGAGGACCCAAGATATACGCAAGCAAATCACCGGCTATCAATGACACGTTATTCATAGATACAGTGACTGTAATCTGATGTGGCAAGTGTTCATGGATGTCCGTACCGAATAGTTATAGAGTATCAGAAACGTCTGATATCATCCACGGCCTCGAGATGATCGTGACAATGCACATATATGCTGAACGCAATACTAATTGGACCTCTCTCGTACCGACAGCACGAGCATAAGCTCAGATCCCATTCACAGCGGCATGCATATGGGTATGGGAATGCAGAATCTTGGCGGAAAAAAACTAACGCACAGGTAGGTTGTGTATTGTTAAGGACCGATAGGCTGTGTGCTGTTAGGACTGCGAGTGTTACTAGTTAGTAGTTACAGGTGGTCTGTGGAATCTTATAGCTTATCCCCGATCTTAACTGTATCTTATAATCTCATCTAGTATCTCATCGTATAATCTCATCTCCATCTTGTATTTCATCGTATTATCTCTGTCTAATTGCATCTATCATCACACCAGTAAAACAAAAGAGGTGACCGATAAGGTGGGAGCGATGGGTGAGCGTATCGGCAAACAGTTCAAGGCCTGGGGCACGAGTATGAGTGACATGTTTAATAAGAAGAATGAGAAGCCACTCGAATCCTACAATCCGGTAAGTGCAAGTAAAGTGAACACTGGCATAGGCGTGGGACGCGGTGCGAATTGGCAGAGACGAATGGCTGCAACATTCAGTAGCACTGCCGTGTTGTACTTTGCTTTGATAGTCATATATATGTGTGTGTGTGTGTGTGTGTGTGTGTGTGTGTGTGTGTGTGTGTTTGTGTGTTTGCGTGTTTGTGCTGAACTCGGCGACTGCAAGCGTATTGGACTGATACGCATAAACATGGGTACATGGAATGTTCTATACTTAACAGTGCACTTTTGTTTTATTTGTTTGCAGCACTCTGCTGTAACTGTCAATAAAGACTCCATGACCTCGATACCACCAACTGTGATTTGGGATGCGAATGACACAACTAACACGAGCAGTTCGTCACACATGAGCGTTATACACAAGGCTATGGGCAATCGACCCGTACAACCCAAGAATACGACTACGTCAGGCTTCGGACAGGTATCGACTTGTTATTATCAATTCACCTCCTGTTATTATCAATTCACCTCCATGAGAGTGTGCTGTAACGTTACACCAGTCGTGTGTCTAGGTTGTAACCGATCCCTGCAACATGACTATTTATCCGATCCGGAAGCCTCGTCTTGACTTGTACATGGCTTTACTGGGAAAGTTCAATCCGCAATAGGCACACAACACTAACCCACCTGCGATCACCATCATTCCCGCGAACCCTCACATGGCTTACTATTGAATTATGCGCAGGGTGTAACAAAGCTTTTCGGATATGGAGGTAGCAAGAACGAGGACAGCAAGCACAGTGACACGCCCGCCAGCCCGGATCCCAAACCGGTACGTAGTAGTGTTCGTGCGTTATATGCGTACAATATGCAACTCACCCCTATTTTTCGCACCCTGCTGGCGAGAGTCATATAATTCTTTGATATGGGAGTGTTATTGTATTCAGGACAAGAGCCGATTTGCCATCACTCCGCGTTCACAGTAGAGTTTCATATGGCTGTGCCAGCGTCGAGCGGTTGTACTATTTTCTTGATTATAACTTACAACAGTTTTCTAACGATGTGAACAATGTTCTTGAGCCCGTTATATTACCGTTGTACGTTCCAGCTGAGCAGACTTTACTCACGTACTAAAGCTTTAAGGTCAATAAATATTTCTATCGTGCATTCCTTTCACTCACAGGCGCAAGGCGGAAGCCTATTCTCGAAAAGCATGGGGATGCTAGGAGGCCTAGGCGGCGGTCGGGCCAATAACATGGTCGACGTAGATACTGGATTTTATACAGAAGATGACGACGACGACGACAGCACTGCGACGCGTAGGATAAAGAATATAGACTACTCTAATATGAGCTTTGGCGTCAGCAGGACACCCGAACAGTTACGTAGTCAGCGCAACACCCACGTGGCCGTTGTGGGTGGTAACGGGTATGCGATGTTCAATCCTGAGCCGTCACCCGGTGCGTTTTCACCCGATAGTGTGCACTCAGCGGATCGCTATCTGGCACAGCGATCCAATCAGATGTCTGGCCACAATCCCTACGCTCGGACCGAAGAAAACGCCTACCATTCAGCCGGTGAGTGGCTGTCACCCGAACGCGAGTACAAAGTACAAAAAAGTGAAGGGAAGAAATCTTCAAGCGGCTCAGATCGTGGGCCTATAGCGGCGCGTCCCCGCCCTGGTGTAACCAACAATGGGAATAGCGCACATCCTGCTGTGCCGCCTCACATTACCGAGAGTACGGCTGACAATGTGTTCTTCAGTCCCCATGGTTCGGTGCACGGTGAAGACATCTATCGAGATGGCTATAGTGATGAAAGTGACGGAGAGGTCCCCAACCTCAATTTATCTGGATTCTCAGGTGTCGTCCCCACTAGCTTGTAAATAGAATTCAACTACTTTTTCTGTGTGCAATCCGCCGTGATTTGTGCGTCGAATGAGAAATCGATATACAGAGGTTTCAGATCAAGCTGGTAACTTCAAACCGGTAATTTAAAAAATGTTACATCAATCCATCGTGTGTCCGGTATGATTGTTCTGCTGCTGATTAGTACACGAGCGAATTCTATAAATCTCTGGCCTACTACAAAGATGTCTAATGTTGCAGAGCTCCGCTTCTTTGGAACACTATCCTGATTTTATTTTATTTTGTCCTGTATGCTACTACCAATGAGCAAATCGCTAGTATAGGATGTGGCTTTAAAGATTGGGGAATGAAGTAAATATTATGCCAGGGCACATCGAAAGTTGCGTCATAGGATGTATTATTAATTTTATGGTCGTTCACAGCTATTACTCACGAGATCAGACGTGTATATATAAGAATTTGTGGAATTTACAGAAGTCGAAATATTGAACCTGGCAGGCTGGCGGTCAAGCCTCAATGAGATGGGTTTTTTTCACATATTTATAGCGGCCGGACTGGCATAGCCTCCCCAGTATTTGTGCAATCCACCCTGGAATACAGGGTTACCCATTTCAGCACTGCGACGACAAACATTGCTTATTACAGGCCAGGCCCTGGCGACCACTGTATTTACCAGCGCCCTCCACCCCAGAATCTATCTAACGCTCTCCTGTCGGTCGTCCTGTCGGATCCCCTCCTCCCGTCGTATCCTTGGGGTCGACGCTCCATTTCGACAACATAAAGCTAGTAGACATTAAAGTGAGGCCGGAAGATCATACCAAACATTTGACTCTGGCGTATGGTATCAGGCAACGCGGGAAAGAATCGAGAGTCTTCTTCGCCAGATGGACTCTATAATAGTGGTGATTGCAAATTGAAGAGAGCGAGGACAATGAATAAATAAAAGATATAATTTTGGTTAAGACAAGACATGTCTCAATACACACATATACGCGTATTATCAGGCATAAATCATACTTAAAAAAATCGATGTTATTGTGTATATTCGTACAGTATAATATGGTACGGTGTAGGTGACAATTGTAGGTGGCTCTTACAATGGTGGCCAATTTAGGTGGCTCGAACTGTAGATGGCGGTTTGGGTGTCTCTTACAGTGGTGGTATCAAGATTTCTCGCTAATTTTAGTCATAAGGTTGTTAGTCACAATTTTAGTCATAACGAATTTAGGCTGGTTTTTAAAAGAGTACATAATCGATATTGTTGTCACTTTAGGAGTTTAGATCTTAGGAATGTTATTAGGATGGTGTCCTAAACGAGTAAAAAAGACTGAGACAATATGCACATATAATAATATCACGAGTTCCACAGTTCACAACGTCACCGACACGGTCGACAACTCGACAGTTGAGCCGACACTCGAGTCTCGACACCCTTCGTCCGAGTTCCGAAGTTTCGTCTTTCTGACGCACTGTTTAGTGTTTACGGCCTACGTAAGAGTAAAGCCTCTAGACTCAGAGTCGGAGATGAGTCTCTATGCAAACTCTTACTCTCTGGGAGAGAGAGGGAGAGAGAGGGAGAGAGAGTAGAGCAGAAACGACTCTAGTGATACTCACACTTGCTTTTTAAGACTTTTCACTTGCTCGCTAGTAGCAAATAAAATACTGTCTCTCTAGAGAAATTATAGATATGACTGATGAGTCTGAGCGCAACATACATACACTCTACAAGAAGTTTAATAAAAAAAAGAGTGACGACTGACGAGCATCCGACAACGACGTATGATACACCCCTGAAATGTAGACGTGGCATGTCGTTTGGTGTTGCGACACCCGACACCCGACGCCGACCGACATGTCTGACAAAATTTCGTGCCGACACGTCTGACAAAATTTCGTGCCGACACGTCTGACGCCAAATGTCGGCGTCTTTTACCAGCCCAGCTGACGAACTCTACTCTCTACTGAGGAGAGGGACTACTTTTCTTATGGAGAAATCTTGATGCCACCACTGCAATAGTCACCTAAACCGCCACCTACAAATTGAGCAACCTACATTGACAACCATTGTAAGAGCCATCTACAGTCGCCACCTTACCATACCAGAGATGGATTGTGATGTGCCATCAATTGTGGTAAATTCATCGTTCGCAACATACTGGGATGCCTTGTCAGATTTACTATCAGAGACACTATCAGGCAATCCTGATTCATCAAGACAAAAGTCATCACTCTCGTCACTACTCATCCCCAACGGACTACGATTAGCCGTATCCTCAAATATATAACTCCTAGGCCTAACTACCTCTCTTTTGTACCGCAACAATTGTTCACCATATTCAAATACATCGCTATACAGTGAATCATATCCGTGGTGTTTACATACATCTAATGTATTGTACGCATGTGTGCTTACTATAGTGATTTATATAGTCTTGGTGGTGCCATGTCAGAATTTTTACGGATGGTGTCAATAATAGGTGCAGGTGGCGACTGTAGGTGGCTCTTACAATGGTGGCATCAAGATTTCTCAAGTTCTCCTCTCGCTCTCTCTCTCTCACTCTCAATCTCTACTCCCTACTCTCTTCTACTACTCTTAGAGTGGTGAAAGTTACCTAAATGGTAGAGAGTGCCACACTATAGAGAGAGGACCGTTTTTTAATTGTTTTTTAAAAGAAAGAGTAACAGACTGACAGGGTGAGATTAATTATGTAAATACTGAATCGAGCGAGAGAAGAAGTTTTCTTTTATATATTATTTTTCAAGACAACAAGTATTGTTTTGTTGTTCACTCTTGTTTTGTTTAAAAAATGTGTTTTATATTTTTGTTTTTTAAAAAATACCGAATATGCGAGCCGCCGATACGGTGGAGAGTTTTGATTTTTTTTTAATATATTTGGAAAGCGTCTATACGGCACCAACAAACATAAAATTATTAACGTCCGGGCTATTTGTATTCGGTATGTATGTACATATTTATGTATTCCTAATTTCCTATATGAACCAGATAATTATTTTCTTTTTTAATAATTTATAATCTGAAAAATAATTGGTTAGTGAAATCATTAAAAATCAAATCCGTTGGACCTGAAATTTTCAACAGAACGGGACAACCCAAAATTCAACATTGTTGAGAACTAGAAATATGTAAATATTTTTTTAAATATACTGTTCCACAGCCTCTCTTCTTGTTGTGTATTTCACAACTTCGAAATCCCTTGGACCTGAAATTTACAACAGAACGGGACAAAACCAAATTCAACATTATTGAACTACACAGAGCAGTTGTGCAAACCAAACGATCATATTTTACATAGCCTTCTTTTCTCTTGTTATTATCCCATCTGGTTATAGAGATTGTCAATCATCGGTTATTCAAAACGTGCGAACCAGTTGCCGATTCATACATACGTGCGACAGAAAATTACTCGATATTTTTTTCAATAGGTATTCAGAAGTATTTGTATCCACGAATTCACACTCACAGGTTGAACAGAACATTGGCTCTCTATAGTCTGAGGCGTTGTATTCTATTTCAGGTGATAGGTGTGGTCGTGTAATTATGTACCGAAAACTGATATTGACTGTTGTATCGGTAAAGTTTTTTTTGCGGTGTACACGTTTAATAGTTCGGTCCTTGGGCCAAAGTCGCCTTTCGAGGGCCCATAATTATCGACCCTACCTTTGCGAATGGACCGGATGTCGTTTTGGAAAGGGCTCGGGCGTTAATAGTTTTATAGTGACGGCCTGATGGGTGTCGTATATGTATTTGGACAAAGTCATGTTCAAACCAACCGATATTTGTTTTTCTTGGTTGTTTTTTAAAAACACAACCAATATCAAAAATACTATTTACAAGTTCTCCAAAAACCAGTAATACTAATATACTATCAACTCCGATTTTGAAGGTGAAATAATTTGGATTTGGAAAAACGGTTTTCGTGGTGGTGATCTACCTGATGTAAGGAAGCCAAAACTGCAATAAAAAATTCGGCCAAAGTCTTTGTGATCAATATAGTGACCTGGACCGGCCATTATGGGCTGCTGGATCGGCCAATATTCTTACAGACGATGTCCACAAGTATGTATAAATATTTCAAAATGTTATTTTAGATGAATAAGGATAGTAGAGGTACGTATGTATATCACCTTTATTTTTCCCTTACTAGCTATATTTCAGCTGAAACAACTTCATACAAATTGTCAGGAGCACGACGGTGCGAAGTATACTTTTCCTCGCAAACTCTGCTAGTTGTAGAGCTAACCCTTTGTTTGTCATAGCAATACAAATACCTGTAAGACCCTCGCACAAAGCGTCTTACTTATAGTGTCTAACTTAACACTTATCACCTTGCCCTTTGGCAATTTCGGCCTTACCTCAGCCTCTGCTAAAACCTCAGCAACTTGACGCTGAAGTGCATCACTGTCTGCATTCTTGATGGCGTCTTCATCGGCGTCACTAGTTGCTACTGTGTCTTTATCAGGTACATACTCCACGTCTTGTGTGAGACGGAATCGACTGTCAAGACCACGCAGTGAATGTTTCTTATCCCTGCCCCCACTTAGATGCTTGGATTTTTGCGGTGGCATATGTGTGTATACTACAAGCTTGTATAAATTGTACTATTGATACTACTGCTGGGGCTCACAGACATTGTTTGCACACTTTCAGACCAGAATTTTCCCGACCCTATTTTAAGGCGATTGCACCATATGTACCTTTGAAATTGTCAGTAAGGTTGAGGCCGTCCTCAGGCTGAACTAAAAGAATGAGCCTCGTGTACCTTGTGGGACTTTTAAGAATTTTTAACTAACTAAAGCCAAAATGTACACGTACACGTTGTTTATTTAAGTGCACGGCTGACCACCAGCCACTGGTCAAGTGTCCACGCATAATAGTTCGGTACTTCGGCCACAAGGGTCGCCAGTGGGCCCATAAATATCGACCCTACTTTTGCGGATGGACCGGATGCGGTTTTGACCACAGGCACGGGCGTTAATAATCTTATGTTCATCGGTGCCGTATAGACTCATTCTTTCAGGAATTGAAGGCAGAATTCACACATCTGACATTTATATTGACATCTCATATAGAAAAATATCGGACCTTTATAGATTATTAGATAGCCAATAAAATGCTGAGGACACTGGTAGATACAACGCGAGTTAATAGGCATTTAATAACTTTTTTCAACAAATTACCTGAGATTTTAAAAAGTAGCCTGACCCAGACATGTCTACATCTATGTATATCCAATTTTTGGCCCTGGGAGGAACCTGGACATGTGTAGAAGTATGATTGTACTGTATTTTATTTTTTTAAATTGTCAATATTTGAAAGGCTATGAATAATTAGAAATAAAATTGCCCTATGGCTCTGAGTCTGACTCTGCAGAGTTTGATGTCTGATGTCTGAAGTTGAACTTTGAAGTCTGAAATCCGAACTCGTGTCGTTACTGATAAATATTTTTTTTAAAATAGTGATATTTCTGAAATGAAATATTTTACTGAGCGAGAGTTATATATTTATGTACTATGTAAATAATGTTTTCGTTTTTTCCTTTTGTTTAAAAAAACAATCTTTTCTCGCAAGTTCTAAAAGGCGAAATTAATTAGAAAATCCACGTCATAGACTTCTACAAGTACGATCCATCACTTGATTAAAGTTCCTTCCTTCCTTGGAGTTTCAACTTTCAACTCTTTCGAAATTCAAACAGAATTGCTTCCTTCACAAAATCATATTTTATTGCTATTTTAAAAAGCGCTGTCACTACTCTCTACTCTCTCTCTAGCTTACCCGGCCAACGAGGTACTCCGAGAGTTTTTAATTTTTCTATTTTGTTTTTTAAAAATACAATACATAGCCTACTCGACTATGTAGTAGTAGTAGAAATAGAACAAAGAATTTTTTTTAAAGAAATACTATGATTGTTTTTCTATATATATATATATTTTGAAATATATACACAGTTAAAAATAAAAATAACGATACTTGTCTCCTCTTGTATAATTTAGTGGGCTATGCTTGTCCGGTCACTCCGGTGTCCTCATTTCTCGACTTCTCGAGTCCTTGATATTCTAAAAACTAGTAGGCCCCTATTTCTTTCTAAAATATTATGCTTTTTGTTTTTAAAAAAAATATAAAATTTGGTCTCTCGAACAACTGGAGCCATCTGCTGAGGTCCTTGAGAGTTGAGGCTGTAGAGTGTAGACTGGAGAGTGGAGCCTGTAGAGGACTGGAGGCCTGAGGGATGAGTATTTTTTTATATACTTTACTACTGTAGTCATAACTGAAGTCTGAAACTGAAAGTCGACCTTTTTTTTAAAAGAATAACTTGCCCAGTCCGGCACTCCGGTTTCCTGACTATTTTGTGATTTATTTTTCTCTCTATCTCTCTCTCGCTGACTTCGCTCTCTCTAAAAAAATAGATGTCTGTAAATATTTCAATAGAGTGAGAGAGAAGGTATAATAGAAGTCGAAGTAAAAAAAAATGTGTGCCTGATCGGATTATAAATGCCCGGAGGACGACAAGATGTAGGATTTAAAAAAATAGTACATAGTCACGATATTATTATTACCTCTCCTTTGTACTCTCTCTACTAAAAGAGGAAGATATTAAACGTGTCAGATGTATCCGGATAACCCACAATATTAACTGATCTCAATTTGAATAATCAAGTTTCATCAATGATAGAAAGCACGAGAGAACAACAACTTCAGCTGCATACAAGCTCATTTAGTAATAGGAAGAGGAGCTGCACGATCAATTCATAGCTATGAGTGAAGACGCGTACCAATATATTTTAGAGATGGAACTGTTCAAGGTTCCATCTGAGCCCTATTTGCCTCTGATACCGTATGGAATGCACGTCAAACGAGTCAAGGGCTCCGGACTTTTCATTATCGGCTTAATTAATGACTCGTTAGCAGAGCGTGCAGGTTTGCGATTCGGGGACGTCATAATGAAGATTGAAGATGCAGGTAGGTGTGAAATGGAAGTAACATCTCGTTATTTATGTTATGGCTGTGTACTTTAAATTATGTGCATTTTGTCCAAGTGTGTTACGGTTTTCATCAGCACACTTTACTTCAGCTGCACTTTTGAGATTTTGTGACGTGCTTTATACAAAATATCTGTTCCTTTTCTACAATCTTGCGTTAACTCGACTAATTTATTCGTCCACATGTCCGTCTTACATAGTCTCATATTTGGAGCAGTGGACTGTATACTAGTAAACAGAGATATCATACATTTGTACTCTTTTAAATTATTTTGATCGGTTAGGGTCAATCAATCTGAAGATAGCTCGCAAAAATGCAAATAAGTGTGAGTTGCGTTCACTCCACATTATCTCGGCGTCTAGCGTACAATCAAGGTGGTTTTGATTTAGTAGGTGCTTGCATCACTACAGCGATTAACAAACGTTGAAACCCAGTCTACTTACATCATTCAATATTCAAATGTTAAAAATCGGTCTACTAACATTATTCAATATTCACGCATACAATCTCTATCACAGACACCAAAGTGGAGAACATACCCACAGCTAAGGCTATTACACTACTAAACCTGGGCAATTCGATTAAAATCACCGTTCGCAAGCAGCCCAGCTACTTGCTGCAGAGATCATCGCCTCACACCTACTGGGGATTTTCTCATAGTAAAAACATAATTGAAGCAGACATGTTCACCAGGTAAGTATCTCTTTGATCCGCGATGTGATCAGCTACAATGCACCTGATATTTTATCTTCTGCGCATAGCTTCTAATAACATTCAATTTTACTAAAAGCTTATTTCTAACCCAGCAGAGGCTCTCCGGCAGAACTAGCTGGACTACCACGG
Organism: Sphaeroforma sirkka; assembly: GCA_001586965.3. Lineage (NCBI taxonomy): Eukaryota > Ichthyosporea > Ichthyophonida > Sphaeroforma > Sphaeroforma sirkka. The sequence goes on from LUCW03000583.1 coordinate 49,487, forward strand.
AATCAGGCAATTATATCAATTAATGGCATCTCATCGATTTGCTTAGATCATGCTCAGATCCATGATGTACTGAGATCATGCGACAACCAACTGGCAGTACGAGTCATGTATGTTTTTAATGATGCTGTCATATGAGCTTCGGAGTTTTGTTGGTTATCGCGCATAAATCAGTGAAGTCGATATGTTGATCTTGATCTTGATGTTCACTGTGCACTTTCGCTGTCAACTTCCCGCATCACCAGGGATGCGTCACTGTTCACCGAATTCTTGAAATGCAACGGCCTCACACAAGAATCATCCCATGAGAGCTTTGCCAAGGTCTTTCAGCCAGATTTGTTTGATAAACAGGAAGATGCGAAACTGCTCAGTGATGTAAGTACAAATGACGAGACTGTGTATTGATACATGGTGTGATCGCAGCTTCTTTTGACATGTACATTGATGCACATCGATAATCCTCACCGCTTAGTTATCTTTCTTATTACAGCCCGGAAAGCCAATACATGATATTGGGTTCAGCATCTATAACCAAGGTTATGACGTCTGCCATCGAGACTGTATCACAGGTATGTAGGGTCGAAGCAGACATATAAAACAAGTTTGTATTTCTTAGTTTTTTTTTCTTTTTTTCCGTACATCATATCATTACCATTCATACATATTCTATGCGTAGGCGAAAAAGGTGATGGCGAGAAAGTAAAGGTCTGGATATCTAGGTACAATGAAGAACAATCGACAGGTTCGCTGCACCGCAATTCGTTCCACCTTTCATCGTTGTTTAAGAGGCACAAACAGAAGAACGACATAGAGGAGAAGAAATCGAAAGGTACAGGCATTTTTGTGTTGACATAGGGTAGTTTTTATCTCGTACGATCGTCCGTTACTGTAATCGTTCGTGTTGTTATATGGCCTTTTTATAATGGCACCTGTACCTAGCGATTTGACATTAAGTGTAAATATGTTCAATTATGCTAACGCCTTCCTTTTTGCTATCGATCACAGGTGCGCGTGCAAGTGAACTGCTTGGCGCCCTTGGGCTGCGACCTTCTCCGCCTTTGACAGACTCAGTGGTAGCAAGTGATACTTCGGCTACTGACACAGAATACATCACCACAGATACACCGAACAACCCAGATGATAATGTTTTGAACCTATTAGGAGACAGCCAGATCCTTTTGAATGCACTGCAAGCATCAGAAAGCCCTGCAAGATTGCGCATGTCCAATGACTTATTCACAGACGATGCTTTGGGCAATCCTGGGCGCGAAAGGGGCATGCGGCCCAATCCACGAGACGATAAAACATCACCAATTGACGAGGAGGGCAATTGGCAAACGCCTCACTATACATTGGTATCAGATAATCCGATGGTAGAGTCTGCCGACGAATCAATACACAACCTACATCCAGCATCGCAACCAGGCACGCGTAAGGAAATGAAAACGCGAGAACATCGTGTGGATGGTCAAGGAACTTCCGCATATCACGTTAAAACCAGCAAGCGGACCCAAGCATACACTGCACGACGCCGGATATCATCGCCCGCGCTCTTCCACGAACAGACCCGATGGCACGAATTGTACAATAATGGAGATAAGAGCTCAAGTACGCTTGCTACCCGGAAATCACGGGGGGGTTCGAGACAATCTAGGCCAAAATCATCCCATGTCGATAGAAATACGCTGGAATGGGCGGTCTTAGCTCCTAGATCGATTTCAACTGAAAGCCTGGTACTTAGTCCGACCGAGCCAGCAAAGCATTATCATGTCAAAAATCGGGTCTCCAAAGTAAGGCAGCGAAACTCACAACAACAAGGTAACGGCCAACCCAAGCACAAGCTTGCGCACAGATATCAAAATCATCAAAACAGTGCACATCTTGAAAACCGACGAGAAGAGTTGAACTCTGGAGCTAACAAAGACTCTCCAAGTTCACCATGCTTTGCAAAGAGTGGTCTAAATAGTGAGAGATCTTCACGTGCGAAACAACCTTCGACACCGCGGAGAATATGTATCGCGCCGCCGCCGAGTGTGAAATCAGGCGACGTTGCTATGGTTCCTAAGCGCAGTCAAAACGGTTGTTCACCCCCAGTGCCCATACCAAGCGGCGCGCCTAAATCCCGCGTCTGGCAGACAGAGGATAGAAGACACGTAGCAACGAGTGCAAGACCGAGACCTCGGTCCTTCCATATGCCCAACAACGTTGAGGTCGCGTACTTCGCAGCCGGTTTAGGACCACACGATTTAAAACCCCCCAATTCGATAAGTGTCACTAGATCCCCAGATCAAATAATCGAGCAAATGACAAAGATGCGAGAGGTTGCCCAAGAACCACCTACTACTTCTATCAAACCACGTGTTCCAAGTGTTATTAGATCCCCAGATCACATAATCGAGCAAATGACAAAGATGCGAGAGGTTCCTCAAGAAGCACCTACTACTTCTATCAAACCACGTACTCGTGCTAGCGCACAATTAGGTAAACGACACACATCGCCTATGAATTACGCTTCAGACTTGCACTCAGATTCGTTTCAAAGCGCGCGTGTAGTAGTCCACCCACATACCAGGCCTCGCAGTCTCAAGGTGAGTGTTTCGCTGGCTAACACTCCCAAATCGTCCCCACGTGGCCCGCAAAGTGACAGTATTGTAGCAAGCCCAAGACCTATTTGCACACTGCCGAGTGGATATCGGGCACAGAGTCCTTTGGAGAGAAGCAGGTCAATCCCAGCAAGGCCAAGGCCTGACAAAACAAGCGCTCCCGAGCCGAAGTCTAAACGGGAGTTTTGTCTGGGCAACTATATTAAGATCAACGACTCAATTCTGAGACAGAGGAGCGCGGAGAGCACTTTAGAAAGTTCTTTGACCCCCAATCGAAACGCTATATGCGCGAACGCGAAAGCCCCGCCAGTTATACAGATTGTGCCGATACGGGCAAGATCACCCCTGCCATCTCGCATTCGCCGTGCAAGCTACGTATCTTAGCTTATACGTTTATGTTGGAACTATCTACAATACATCTTTTGCATCTGTAGTCTCAGTAGAGACACGAAAGTATTTAAATAAATACACTACTACTAGAGAGCAAGCTTTTTGAAAGATCTACTATAAAATATTTAGAAATAAAGTAGGAACAAGAACATATTTACATACATACATAAGTATATACTGCAGACTGAATCCAAATACCAAATAAGGAAATAGTAAAAGGGCGGGCATTATACTGTTTCGCTATGATGTGTGTATTTATTTATACGACTACTATAGCTGTCCTATTATATAAATACAAATATAGTTTTTAGGAAGAAGGTAAGCGTCAATATCAAGTGTTGCTGATATATAGTGCGGCAAATAGCTCATACACGACACACCGTTGCTGGCAAGCTTTTTTTTATTAGCACCCGATAGTGTTCTTTGAGCGTTCATTAGCAACATCACAATGATGGAAGATCAAGCTGTATGCCCAGACGTGGAGGACGCCCTCATCGAACAGGTAGTCTTGGCGCAAGGCACTGGCATGCGTTTTAATAGAGCCACACGATAGTCGAAATAAGCTCAATCTTGTGTACCTTGAAGTACACTGTTATAGTGGTTCAATTTAAAACCTACCTAATATTCATTTTCAATCTGCCTGATATCCATTCAGGAGTGCTTCCACGACGATATCGATGCTATCCAGGAGCATGGCATCAACGCCGCCGACATCCAAAAGCTGAAGTCCAGCGGAATCGCAACTGTGAAGGTATCCTCAAATACAATAGAAGTTGCATCGCAGATTAAGTTAAGCTGTTGGTCTCTCCTTTACTATTTATCATGGAGTAGCCAATTGATTTGTAGTGCTCCAGATTTCTCCTCGGAGACGTGGCTCAGGCGACAATAAAGGATATGCTTCGATACGAACTTTTTCCGATTCATCCAGTCCTCATCCAAAACAGTCAGCTATAAACACAATAACGATTAAACTACGATTTGCATGAGACAGGGTCTACAGATGCAAACCAAGAAGACATTGATTCAAATCAAAGGGCTTTCGGAGGCGAAAATTGAAAAGATTCGCGAGGCCGCTAAAAAAATATCCGTATGCTTTCGTGGATGGATACTCGATTGTGGATACCTTAGTATACAAAGCAACCCCTACAACAAGATGGAGTGCAGTTCTCATTCTACGGAATATATAGTCGGTTTCAACTTTCCTGTTACGGTGCAAGCAGGCAGGGTGTGATTTCGCACAGAATCATGGCATAAATGCACGAATGCGTCTGCTTCACCTAATCGAGTTTACAGTATCGGTGTATGAAGACACGAGAGGATGTTCCTGCCTCTTTTACTGTTCCTTATGCGTGCTTTAAACCCTACATTGACGAATCGCTGAATCAGACGATGATAATCGGTGACCTGCTTGTACTTCTGAATTCCTAAAGATCCTGTTCTTCTTTATGGCCGTGACTAACCAACTAACCAATAGAAAACTGGTTTCATGACTGCTGCCGATCTGCGAATAAAGCGGGAGTCCGTTGTCCGGTGCAGCACGGGGTCTTCCGATGTAGACGCGTTGTTGGGTGGTATGGGGGTGGCCGCTGTCATTCAAGTACCAATACTTGCGTGCACGTGGCTCAATATCTGGTGAACATATAACTAAAATGAGGCATAGGTTTTACAATTGGCTATGCTGACCAAACATATGTCGTGTACGATGTATGTTTGGAATGTGGAACTCTGTATGTGATCACCTCTTTACTGCACGCACGCAAGTCCGTCTTGTACCGTTCTACTCTACAAACCATCCGAGGTTCGTGATTAATATCGCAATATCAACTTCAACATCAATACACCGATTGTCATATTGCATTGGTTAAATTGCTTGTTATTGTACACATTTGCGGCAGGCGGTATACCATCGCAGCAGATCACGGAGGTCTTCGGCGAATTCCGAACAGGCAAATCTCAGCTGTGCCATACCATGTGCGTCACCGCTCAACTACCTACTAGCCTGGGTGGTATGGAAGGCAAGGTCGCCTACATCGACACTGAGGGTAAATCAGGATTATCTTGTCGATCTCGTTGCGCTTATTAAATTTGTGTTCGAGTGTATTTTCACACCACTTTATACCTCCATCAATCACAAAACCTATTGGTATATCGATGGCCAACCGATATAGCCCCGTGCCCACTCTAGCAATCTATCAGAGTGAAGGTATGTTTCCAAATGTGAATCTTATCGACGGTTTGCATCACTAGGTACATTTCGTCCTGAGCGCCTAATGCCCATTGCGGACCGCTTCGGCGTGGATCGAGATGCAGTCCTCGACAACATCATGTACGCACGTGCATATACAAGCGAGCATCAGATGGAACTTTTGAGCATATGTGCCGCAAAGTTTGCGGAGGAAAGAGGGACCTTTAAGCTGCTTATAGTTGACTCGATCATCGCCTTGTTCCGTGTAGACTTCTCCGGAAGGTATGCACCTAAGAGATCCGCTGCCCTGCCTAGAGAATCAAGACACAATCTTTTTAA
>LUCW03000583.1:62500-85030 GCA_001586965.3 Sphaeroforma sirkka
TCTCACGCAACAGGAAAGAGCGCCTGATTTTATCATCGCCCGAGGCTACCGCTGCTTTCCTGCTTCGAGCAGACGAGCTCCGGCTGTCCAAAACAAAGATCGGGGAGTACCTTGGTGGGTCCAGCACAGTGATAGTACAAACACTGCGAGAATTCGTCAACTTACTACAGTTCTCGGACACGCATTTCTATGATGCGTTGGCTTCGTTTCTTAGCCATTTCCGAATGTCTGGCGAGGCACAGGTGGTCGATAGGATCATGGAAGCCTTTGCGAGGCGGTACTACCAGCAGAACCCAACGCAGGGCGGGTTTGAGATCTGGGATACAGCGTACATATTGGCGTATTCATGTATTATGTTGCACACAGACGCCCATAACCAGAATGTGGCAAGGAAGATGACGCGTGAAGAGTTCATCAGGAACAACCGAGGGATCAACAATGGCAAAAGTATTAACCCGGAGTACCTGTCGGACCTGTATGCCAGGATCACTACCAAGGAGTGGAAGACCATCGATGTCTATGTGGACGAGGTGGGTGTTTCAGGTGTTCATGCGGATATTTGTATTGCGATGCAATGTGCACCATGGGATTTTTCCTGCCAATGAATCGCAGTGTGTTCGGTGCAAGACGGTACTTATACAATATGCACTCAAATATCTATCTAACAGATGACTTCGAAAATCCAGTCCATCCGCGAATCCTCCAACAAAAGAGCATATATAGGCCTTAACCGGATTGTGCAACCATGGCGATATTTTGTCATGGAGTTGGATGTTGGACTGATCAAGGTATGTTCACCCTGCGCTTCCGGGTGACATAGGTGTATTGGAATACCATGGCTTCCGATGTATTGAGTACATCCTTGGGTATAGTGTTTATCGCAATCTTACAGACTCGCCCTCGTGTGCACCTGCGATTTCACGAGATAAAGTTGGACCCTTTGCTTACTTTATCACTCACTTGTACCTGTAGGACTACTTCTCGCGGATGTATGGTACGCACAGCCGAAAGCTGGTGCTCTTCAACGACATGCTACTCATCACAAAGCGCAAGAAACAAGCGGATGTGTTTCGTACGCTCGTTCCTCTTTTTGGCATGATCCGAATAACAGCGTCTAGTTCGCAATGTATGTTGTCAAACAGTATATTCAAATCTCAAGCCTGATCACTTGACACGGTCTATTGAATTGAATTATGTTTATACTGGCTTGTTCATTTTCTATACGAGCCAACATTCCTTCTTCGTATGTTGGTGTGTGTGTGTGTATGATCTGACTCTTCATAATCGAACTCTGAATCGCAATTTAACCCGTATTATGGCTCTGTGCCGTTTCCGAAATTGCTTTAAAGTCAAGGGCATCATAGGAAACCCGTTTGCTGATTTCAACTTTTGATTTGCAGTCTACAAAAACGCCTTCGAGGTGCACAATCTAGACCAACACTTCAAGCTGGGACCCTTCTTGGCCAAGGATCAAGCCAAAGGTGAAGCGTTTTTGGCTGCGCTCGATCAATACATTCTAGAGTCTGAGAGCATGGAGAACGAACGCATGGCTCATCTCAACGGAAATAGTAACGTACAGCAACACAGTAACCAAAAGAATACTAACGCTCATATCAGCCTATCGATGGGGTTCAGCACACCACCGGCCCGTACCCAGAACTACAAGGCGCCATCGGATGCAGTGACATTCAGCACACAGTACCTGTACGGTAGTGATAAGGGTGGTAGTGATAAGGGTAGAGAACGGGATAAGAACAAGGATCGGGAGACACCTCCATTTCGTCTGGAGAAGCAGTATTCCCATACGGTGTACAATATGAGTATGCGGGAGGGAAGCAAAGAGGAATCGGGAACGGAATCTGGGGAGCTACACACCATCTACACGGCGTTTTCGTCGGATAACATGCAGGACGACACACCAACACAGACTCCCCCACTTCGGCTTTCTCAGAGCCATTCCGAATCACCTCGGGGCCATAAAAACATATTGATTTCGAATAGGGCGGAGATAATTGCGCCTACCGTAGCCAAACAAAAATACAGCAACACTAGTAGTAGCACCATCAGTGGTACGGTAAGGAGGAAGATACTCTCACAATCCCCAGATCCCGGCACTGAGTTCCACTTCAATCCACGCTTTATAACACAGGACGACGAAACACATGGGAACAAGATCACGCTATCCATCAACGAGAAGAATGCGCTGCCTCTGGGGTTGTCCAGTAAAGACTCGCCACTGGCGACCAAGCAGCCTAAGGCACGTGCACCCACCAGCAGTATGTTTCGGCGCAATAAGACGGGAGGAAGTTGTGAACGCCCGCAGAGTTGTTATGCTTCACCGTCGCCTGGACATATCGGCCGTGCTGATGTTAAAGATGCGTCGGATGAGGGCCACACAACACTGGGATTTGGGGGTGACGGGACGGGGAATACGGGCGCGGACAACACTACAGACGACGCTACGACCGGTGACGACATGACCGACTCTAGTATGGACTGTGTGATGCGCAGGCGCAGTGCGAATCTGATGCAAAGCCAGAGCTTAGACGTACTGGGTGACCTGACAAACACCACGAGCGAGACAAAGAAAAAGAAACGCCATGGCAGTGGGGCTTGTGGGTTGGGTGGGAGCCGAAGCACGGACGCTATGCGCAAGACCAAGGAGGGGCCACGGGAGAAATGGAACCTTTCACCCTGGATTGCACATGAAGGTGCGGGTGTGTGCACGGATGAGTTGCAAGGTGCCGGTACAGGTCCGGATGAGGTCGATCCAGGCGCATTGGGGCCCAAAAGTGCGAGAATGAGTGCATCGAAGCGGTTTGCAGACGATTCACTTGCCGCTGTGCCGCTATCGAGTTTAACGAGTGAGAGTGCACCCAATATCTACTTGTTAGGGCCGGGTATTGCGAATGGCCACTGCAGACAGACCACAAGGCAAGACGATGATGTAAAGCTTGCGGGGTCTGGGGGCAAGTTGGGCAGAGGGTTTCCGTCGGATGCGTGTATGAAGCCTCAGAGTGAGGAGAGAGACGCTTTAGAAGAGGCAGCACGTGTAGAAGGTCAGGCTGTGCAAAAACAGCCAGCACATCCACCGTGCATTGAGAAACGCGCTGCCAGTGCCGGAATCTTCAAGTTCTTTGATCTAGACCTATTCAAGGGGAAGAGGAAGTCGTCGAAATCGAATGGGGGGGTGGATGGGGGTTCTACTAAAGGGTCTGCTGAAGGGTCTAATGCTGGTTCAGGCGCGGAGGATCGGCCTACAGTAAGTTCTGCAAAGAAGAGCAGGGAACACAAACCAGCATCCAATCTGCGTAGTCGGTGGGGACTGGAGAACAAGCGCGGCGCTACCATGGCAGGCGAAGGTAACGGAAATAAGAGCGGCACGTATGCAGTCAAAACGGACCATCCGTTAGTTAGGCGACGCATGAGCTCGGCAAGTACAGGGTCTGCAAAGGGGAGTCGTATAGAAACAGGGGCTATTAACGATGTTTCGAGGATATGTAGCGAGCTGGGTGCATTGTCCAGTCGCAGCGATGACTTGGTTTATAAGCGGTCCTCGACCACTGCACAAGTAGAACCATAAAGTACTGACGCAAGATTTAGTAAATACTTCGTGTGGTACTGGTATCTAACAGTTCTGAAATTTCATTGGATCAAATCGATTACGTTAGGCACTATAGTAATTTCATTGTCATTTCATTCGATCACATCGATTGAGTTTTAGGGTTTCTAAACCCTAAATTTCATTGGATTCCGTCGATTATGTTAGTCACCTTAATAAATTCATTGAATCACATCTATTGTGTTGGGCATTTTAGTGAATTCACTGGATCATATTGAATATGTTAGACACTATATTTCATAGGATTATTTCAATTATATTAGGTACCTTAGTGAATTCATCAGATTCCATCGATCATGATAGGCATTTAAATAATTCCATTGAATTGCATCGATTATGTTAGGCAATTCAGTACTCTCATTGGATTCCATCGATTAGTGTCAGTCACTAGTAATTCCAATGGAATCCATCGATTATGTCAGGCACTTTAGTGAGTTCATTACAGTACATCGATTATGTTGTGCACTTTAGTAAATTCATTGCACTTTACTTATTTCATTGAACCTATCGATTTTTGTTAGGCACTTTAGTGAATTCGTTGTATTACATCCATTCTGTTGGGCACTTTAGTAAATTGGTTCCACTTTAGTAGTTTCATTGGATTTCATCGATCATGTTAGGCACTTCAGTATTTTCATTGGATTCTATCGATTATATTTTGCACTTTTGTAAATTTATAGGATCACATCGATTATGCAAGGCACTCTAGTGAGTTCATTGGACTACATCGACTATGTTGGGCACTTAGGTAAAATTTCATTGGATACCTTTGGATCTGGCTCGAGAATTCACAAGCTGCAGGTGTAACCACAAATAACGAGCGGCCTCGATTTCATAGGAGCAGGAATGTCAATCGGGTTGATTTTTCCTATAAAAAAACCATACCCACTTCTGTGGACAAATATCCAGAGCCTCAACGGCTTCGGGATTACAATCTTTTAGATATCCACATAGTTTTGCTTGGCGTATGCTAGCAAATTTAGGATGACTGGCATGTCGTTTTTCAGCTCATGGAATCAAATCATAAAGCCTAGAATAGTAATCCAAGTATTTATGACGTCTGCGGCCGAAACAAACGCTTGTTTTGCTTATTTGTGGTTTTTCACTTAGGGAACCCCGTTGTCATGACCCAACTAGGATCGATAAACCCTTTTTTCCTGTTTCGTTCTTGCGACGCACTTGCCGTATACCAAGTTTTAACCCAGTTTTGCATACACTGGATAATACGTGCCTAGAATTGTGAAGCAAGGTTTGTGCTGATACGCTGATACTACTTGAGATTAGCCCGTACGATATCACAAAGAACTCATTTGTACGCCACTGCAGCAATCCCCAAAGGATTCGCACGTTGAGCGATATGGTTGATAAATTGCACGTGGAGATCGTAACACTGATACTTGACAGTTTGAACCAATAGAACCTGCCCAGGCCTCATCCGCATGAGCGGCATACTATGGAGACTTATATCTAGGTACACGCACATTCATCTACCGGAATGGCATAGAAGGCATCGGTATCGGTGGCGTGCACAGAAAGAAAGCCGTGGTTGTGGCTTGTTTGGTTTTTGTTTATGGGTGTCCAATATTTATTCAATAAATCGGTCTGGACTGATATATTGCACTTAAGGGCGCGAAATTCTGATCCTAAATTTTGCGGTCGCTCCGGTTCGGATGGATGTTGTTCAACCAGTCGTTAATCTGCGTTGTTGCAAGAGGTAAACGTAATTGATTGGGAAACGCTAAAAAATAAAAATAAAAATCGACGATAACGTCAACAACTGAAATGTCAACTCTGCGAAACTGGTGCATTGCAAAAGAAGCTCATAGCGGGTACTGCGGACCTAGTATCGCGCCTTAGAAACAATACGCATAAGTAGCATGCATATGCACACGTCTATAATTAAACACATGCATGCAGGCGATATGTATGATGATACAGATTCATTGTGCATACTATCACACGTGTGCTGTGGCTAGATATGTGCCATTTTGTGCTGTATCTAATATACAGGGGGACATAAGCTTACCTGCGTAGAACTGTTGTAATGTTGCATTGCTGTATTCGAATAGGTAGGCAAAACTTCATTCGCAGCATCTGCCGATTGTCTCACTGCATGGGACAAGTTGTATAGAAGTGAACAATATGAAACCAGCTGCAGGTCAGTTAAACACTCGGGCGTATGATTCGACTGCGTGATTGTTATATATACTTTTGGGTAACTACTTTGAGAGAATAATATTGTCAAGACATACACTCGTACGTATGGTGTGGTTGTATGATTGTTACATATACTTTCGGGTAACTAATTTGATAGAATGAAATAGTCGACATACACCCGCGCGTATGGTGTGAAATTGTGTGATGCTCTGTTGCGCTCTCGGATGACTGATGTGTGACAATTTGTTTGTTCGATATTACCCGATTGTCTCAGGTGAGACAATCTGATTGTCAGATAATGTGAGTGTCGTATAAAGGCTCAGGTGGCTTGGCTGGTGTGACGATATGATACGATGTGGTTGTCTGGTGAACACTCGGGTGGATGATGTCAGATAATGTGAGTGTCGTATAAAAGACTCAGGTGGCTTGGCTGGTGTGATGATATGATACGATGCGGTTGTCTGGTGAACACCCGGGTGGATGATGTCAGATGTGAGTGTCGTATAAAGACCCAGGTGGCTTGGCTGGTGTAACGATATGATACGATGTGGTTGTCTGTTGAACACTCGGGTGGATGATATCAGATAATATGAGTGTCGTATAAAGACTCAGGTGGCTGGTGTGACGATATGATACGATATTTCGGCAGCTATCCACAGCCATTGATACGCTTGTACGTGCTAGCTCTGACACAGTTCACACTTCATGATCCTGTGTCAGTACGTCAATGTATGCGTGCCTAGATGATATCATGTTGGGTCAGGATAAGCGGAGGGCGTCCTACGGGTTAACAACTCAACTATACGTCATCCCTCCCATGACACGCCAACGAATGGTCTGCAACCGTAGAGATTGCAAAGACATCACGACAATCGGGAGTCTAAGTGGATGTAACAGGGCAAAAGCTGAACAGATATACACTAATAAAACAAGACAATTAGGATTGAAAACACGAACGCTTACTGGTGGAATGCATACTGATGAAGTGGTACACACAATGTGCAATAGAATGCAACTGAGCCCACCACGATGGGAACAGCAGATGAATCGCGTTCAAACAAGAAGTTCGGTCTAAAATGATCCACGAGTACATAAAACTCTAACCCAAATTCTAGTCTAAAGAAGTACGAAGGTAATCGGTAAGTAAAAGATACCACAGCATAGGCATTCACTGGAACCAATATAGGTGGAACCGACAAGGAGCCCTAAGTGTATTTGGTAATACTACATATCACGGGTATAAGACAGTGCAACGCGCAGCAGCCATATATAAACGCGTACGATGTATGAAGGCTGGCGGTGGGCGATTGAGATGCAACACGTTTTAAAGACCGATACTAGAAACTATATACTGGATACGACATACAGTAAATATATGCATACGCTGTACGACATACAGTAGATGTAAGCGTCCGTTCCGTAGCCGTCCACCGAGATTATTTGAAGGTCGCCACCAAGATATCTCGCATACTGCAAGGGCAAAGACATGTAGGAATTAGAAGACTTCGTCAGCGACAGTTGATACTGAGGCATAGAAAGAACACATGGCTCGGTCAGAAGACATCGTCAGGGTTTGTGACAGTTGATATTGAGACTTAGTAAGTGTACAAGGCTTGGTTACCGGAGTGCGTTCGAGCGAAGGGTTTGTGTTCGCATGTCAGTAAAGCAGAAATCTACCAGAAACGTGGTGTGCTTTATTGTGGTATGGTATCCACTCCGTGAGTCATGACTAGGCACGGGTGCTACGCGCTATTCATCAATCACGAAATACTGCTGACTCTCTCCTTGCGCTTGTACGGGTATGGGTTGTTTCACAATGTTCGAAGCTGTCTGCTTTCGATACCTCTAAACCAGCTTTCACGGCACGTTGTCTGGGTTTTGCCTTGCGCTAGGTTTGGGTATTGGCTTCATTCGCGGTGTCACCTACACAATATATATATATATATATATATATATATATGTGTGTGTGTGTGTGTGTGTGTGTGTGTGTGTGTGTGTGTGTGTGTGTGTGTATACATATACATATATATATATATATATATATATATATATATATATATATATATATATATATATATATATATATATATAGCTAAAACACACTTCAGAACTTGTCAATATGGTTACATTCATTAGTTGCCTTCTCAAGGACACTCCACGGATCACACAGCCGATATAATCTAAGATATGTTTGCAGAATGCTCACTCATGATACAGCTATAAGCCATAGACAATGAACCTACCAGTCGACTTAGGGGCAGACCATATCCAAACCCTGCCAGCGGAGCGTGATTGATATCGGTGTTGTACGCGTCCTCACTGAGCGACTGCAAAGCACACAATGAGACAGAGGGTGTGATTGTGTGTTTGCAAGATACGCAGGCCCTTTGTCAAGTAGCAGGTGCAGAGGGAACTGCAACATGCGTCACAACTCAACGTTTAGTAACTTAGCAACGTGTTCAGGTCAATGTTCTCCAATATGCAGTCAATCCGTCCAGCTGTTTTTGATTCAGACTGGTTTCAGCACACATTTCGATTCAGTGAATCCGGTCAAAAAACCTATCCATTCATCCGTAATTATATATACATCGCAGTATACACACACGCAAACTTACATCCGGTAGCTTCGCTGTCGTATACAAGTAAGTGAACACGTGGGGCATGTCGCTCCGTGGGATACCTCCGCCCTCATCAGCGATCTGTAGTAAAAACATAGCATGCAACTCATTCTTAGAAGTGGTTGCAAATGTGCTGCGGTGATATGCTTCTTGTTCACATACGACATCAGCATATCCCCGTTAAGCTATTCGAAGAGTGAATCAACCATTTAATTGTTCGCACGCATCATCACTACCCCCACACGCCAATCATGCCGAGCCCCATATCGGAACAAGCACCTGCGAAAACATGCACGGTCCTTGCATATGCTCCAGACAGGCGTTTCACCTGTATGTGCGCCTTCGACTAATCAGCCAGGCGCAGCAGCAAGTACGCAGACATACAGACACGCCATTTCAAAATCATTCCTTTCTAGTGCCCCTTAAGTACCACCATACCTTGATGGTGAGATCCTCGTCGCCACGCACAAGCACAATACGGATTGGCGGAATCTGGTCACTGTCGCTATACTGTTCAACTACTGCGCGCATTGAATTCTGTGTATAATAGACGTTGAGGTATGGGTTTAGCAATTTATACGATATGTACTATGATGAATGAGAGTGCAGGTCTACAATAATATCAGCTGTGTGCATCATTAATGGTGGAGGTGAACAAGGACATGTAACATTTTGAAAGCGCAGGATATATATATGTATATATATATATATTATATATATATATATACATATATTATATATATATATATATATATAAACGCAGGATATATATATATATATATAATAATAATGTGTGTGATGATGATGTGTGATGTGTTATATATTTACATATATACATATATATATATATACATACATACATACATACATAAATAAATATATATATATATATATATATATATATACATATATAAACATATATATACATATATATTTATATACCTATATACATATATATATATATATATACAAATATACATACATATATATCTATATATTTATATCTATATATATATATATGCGAATGCACGCCTACCCTTGGTTCTCCAAAAAGAGTGACGGGTTTGCAGCAATATGTAATCGTACCACATAATACAAAATAACGTGGCAAGTTATAACAAGAGCGTGACAAGACGAAGCACCAAGTCGCGCACAACAATTGACAGTTCACTTTGTGTATACTCCCATACGTGTCCGCTACGAGGCGTTTGAAAGTCCACCTGTAACGAGTTCTAAGCCACGCCTGTAGTCAAGTACATAAGACGTCTAGCCCTACCTTGAGTAATTCGAAGATCATATGATACAGATGCGAGGGGATGTAAGGGAATCGGAAGGCCTCCTCGGTTTGATGCGGCATCACTACCGATACATCGGGCGAAGCAAAGTAGTATTGCTCGCACAGAAACTGCGGATCAAATGGAAAGCCTTCAGTAAGCCTCGATGGGTGGTTATGTGCTAAATTGTTTTGTGCTTACAAGTTGCAATACCAGATATTTATCTGCACTACTACGTACGGTCGTGTGCGTTGTGATAAGACGTCTGATAGATGGGTGCGCTTGTGAGAAATCTTGGGAAGCAATATACTACTGGCTCAAAATCCGAGAAACGCAATCTGTATGTACGTATATATGTCCATAAGCATGCAGGCGCGTAGATATATTCAGACATGCACACGTACACGCAACCAACTCGGGGAAAAGAACCTCAGATACACACCCTCGCGTTGTCAATGGCGTCCATGATTACAGCTGGTACATCGCACCTCTCATCGATCACGCCTACCATGGTTTTGGGCGAGTTCTTGTTGCCAAACAACTCACAGTGCTGGCCTATGAGCATGCGTATGCCTGCAAGCCACAAAACACATGGTGGTCAGATAGGAAGGTTAAAGTACGTGCTGCGTACGACAAGGCTCTACACTTCGCCGATGAGAGGGTTGGTTTGAACGGTTGTTCATGTGCCAGGCAAGTATTACTTGCTTGGCAACTGCCGGATAGAACTATGAAGCTGGGATATGTATGCTAGAGAAAAGTATCGTGCTCATTGCAATCGCAGAAAGAACATTGCTTTTTAGTTGCGTGATTTAGTCAATGCTGGCCGATAGACCGCAATTGTCGCGTTTTGTAGTATACAGATCGCTCTAGACTTATCTCTACGCCATATCTGTCTGTACATAGCGGCATTCATACACGAATAAGCTACCGATTCAGCCAAGTACGCCATAGGAAACGCGAAAAAAAAATGGGAACAAGAGTTGCATACCTATACGACTCATGTAAATGCGATCCAGAAAGTATTGAATGGGTCTGCCCATAAAGTGCTCCCCGTGGGTTCTGGGAAGGCCGGCAAGTGGGAAAGACAGCCGATGTATGAGTTAGAATGGTTATATATAAGCTCCTGTATGAAGTTTTATTCCGGGTTTTTAAAAGGCAGAACTGGATTGACAAACATTGACAACGCGACTCACAAGCGGTACCGATTAAACACCGTGCATATGCATCAAACGTGAATTAGTTACAATACACGAGGCGTACATACCCGTAAAAGTGTGTCACTTTATGTATATATACCTTTACTATTCGGATACATACACTATGACTCCCAGGGTTGTACTGCAAAGGATGTTATCCCACAAAGGCACAACATTTGTGTGTACACGTTGACGTGTCTATGATGCTCGTACATATACGTGTATTTATACACACAGTTGTGCATCTTCATACTCATATTTATATGCTTACGTGCATTTGTCACGTATTAACGAGTGCATACAATGTAATTTACAACTTCTTGTATGTATAGACAAAAATAATGAACTTGATGCAAACACAGATCACATAGCCACTATAAGGGGTTTACACAATGCGATTCCATACGCTTAAATTCTATTCAAATATCACTCAATGTAAATCAACCAATCGTGAGAGAGAAACAATGCATAGTAGGTATAGAAACGATACCAGCATATCTGATCCAACTTCACATATGTACATAACTTGGACGTTTGTCAAATATGTATGCATGTCCTTTCCGTACCTCTTCAGTTCTAAGATTCCTTGAGCGATCGACACGACCACGGGCGCATGTCGCTTTAGTATCATCGATATAGTCTGGGTGAACTTCTCGACATACTCCTCGGCTCTGTTCTCATCTATTTGCGCCACGGACTCCAGCGACAGAATATCTTGGAACGATTCGACGTACCTGTCGATATATAAAACCCCAAATGGCATTGACATTTTCCGGTATAAATTTAGTAGATTGTCAAACACAAGGATATTTCCAAGGGTCTAAAAGTAAACTTCAAAAGGATTATGCGCGCTCGCGCTGATAGAACCCAAACGAGATTAATTCCTGTGCTCGCCTACAAGAACGCCCCTACTAGCCAGCCAGTTTCACAACCTGTGCAGCATGAAATCAGGGCGTCCATCAACAAAACTCTATTACCGGTAGAGAGATTGTCTACGATACATAGCTGTGAGTGCGTTGGTTGGTACCTTGGCACTGCACATGCACAACCACATGAGACCGTCATAGAACCAATGTAAAGTGTTCCACACACATCAGTGCGTCATTACCATAGAGTCCATCACCACATCGCCAAACAAAGGCGTTGCTCAAGGTGCAAAACTTCTATTCAATAATCAGACTCTTGATTACGGTTCATTCAATCTAACACACAGGCCAGTAGCATAAATACCCTGCAAGATTGTACTAAACGCTCCGTATGTAGGTATGTATCGGGTTTTCTGTGCATACCAGCCTCGGACCATTTGGACGGGTGTACTGCTGAGTAGGGGCGCCGGAATGTCGTCGATTTCTTTGATCATGTGCGCTAACCGAATGGGAAGTTCATCTCGTAGGAACTTGCACGAGTTCAGGCCACTCTGAAGTGATCTGTCTTTTCCTGTGCAACGAACAATCACACCACTTTGTTTTAAGTGTGGTAATATATGGACACGTACAAGTGTCACATACAAGCATATACGATTTTCCAAGATGTATATTTGATTGTACAGTATCGAGCACGTGTGTAACGACTGGCTTTTGAGATGAACGAGCACATTGAATATCAGAGGTGCAGATTTTCCACCACACACGTCCACCACGCGAGAGAGATGTATTCAGTTCTGTGCGCAAACACACAAGACTCAAACGCGATCTCTGCACTGTAGCAGATTGTGCATATATATATATATATATATATATATATATATATATATATATATATATATATATATATATATATATATATATATATATATATATATATATATATATATATATATATATATATATATATATATATATATATATATATATATATATATGTAATATATATATATATATATATATATATATAATATACATAACATATATATATATATATGCATAATATATGCATACATACATATATTATAATACATACACATATAAACAATACAAACAAAATAACATATAATGTATATATATAATATATACATACATACATATAGTATATACATACATAATACACATACAACACACACAAAATCAATACAATAACATGTATTATTATATGTATATAATAATAATATGTATATAATAATAATAACAACAACCAGCCATGTATATATGTACATACATACATACATACATACATATATATTATATACACACAGGACACATATAGCCATAATATACACCACATATTAATAATATATAATACAATATGTATATATATTATATTATATATATATATATGGCATATATATATACATATGTATGTATTGATTAATACAATGATACATATATATATATTGATGAATATATATATATACATATATATACATATATGTATATATATTATTATATATATATATAATATATATATGATATAGATAGATGATAGATATATATATATATATATATATATATATATATATATATATATATATATATATATATATATATATATATATATATATATATATATATATATATATATATATTATATGATATATTATATATTATATATATATTATATATTATTATTATTATATTGACATATTGATTGTTATTGATGATATTGATGATGTGTGTTGATGTGTGTGTGTGTGTGTGATGATTGTGTGTGTGTGTGTGTGTGTGTGTGTGTGTGTGTGTGTGTGTGCGTATGATGTGTGTGTGTGTGTGTGTATGTATATATATATATATATATATATATATATATATATATATATATATATATATATATATATATGCTCACACTCACGTGCTCTTACAAATCCAAAGATAACGAACCGAATTCGGTGAACTGCTTTAAGGATACGGATGTCTGTTTGTATGTTGCGTATCTGTCAATGCGGGCTTGGACTTCTGGTTCGGTGCCATTGGTGTATGTTCTTTGCTGTGCATAAAGTCGCACGCCTAGGCTCCCGAGACATCCCTGAGAGGAAATGGTACAAAGTTTGCAAGATAAAACAAAGCTGAGATGCTCCTAGAAAGACCACTAAGTTGTGCACAGAAATATATATCTCCTGCCTAGGATAAAGTTCATTCACGCGAGTTCTAGCTCTCAAAATTACCCGCACGTTAAAAAAAAGCGTGCTTGAATACGTCTCTGTATATGCATTTGCATGCAATGACTTTAGAAAAACTCATGCAGTCTGTGAAAACGCAAACATCAATCAGCCACGAGTGAATAACAGCTAATATGTGCTGACAGCTCAAGTGCGACTATGTAGATATACAAAACAACGGTAACACTTATGCCAAAAGCACAAAGAACCTCAGTGCATCAGCCAAATTTCCATACAAAACTAGCGCTCAGCACAAAACAGTTATATGTATTAAGAAACCCAACGGACAGTTTGCATATAAAATATATATATATATATATATATATATATGTATATATATATATATATATATATATATATATATATATATATATATATATATTATATGTGTGTGTGTGTGTGTGTGTGTGTGTGTGTGTGTGTGTGTGTGTGTGTGTGTGTGTGTGTGTATGCATGTATTTATATATATAAATATATATATATCTAAACCAAAATCAATATATATATCCATATCTATATCCAAATTTATGCATATGTGCATCCATGCATATATATGGACACACGCAAACATGCATAAACGTATAAACATATATGTGTGTGCAATTAAAGTATATATGTATATCTGTATTACATGCATGCATATAACATATTATATATATATTATTTCCATGCATATATGCATGTGTATGCATGCATATATATACATATTTATATAAGGATTAAATATATATATATATAATATTATATATATGCATGCATAAAACATACACATATTATTACATATGTGCATACATGCATACACATCCATATCATACATGCATTATATATGCATATATGCATACATATGCATATATGCATAATAATATGCATATATGTACATGCTTAAATATTACATACACATATTTTATATCATATTACATATTATATATTATATATTTTGTATATACATATATATACATATATACAGATAGACAGATCTTGTACATTTTGTATGTTTGTATTATTATTATATATATTTATTATATATATTTATATATTCATATATTTCCATATATTTATAGGTTTAAATCAACATATGTTTACATATGTTACATATATTTATATATTATATATATTTTATATGTTTATATACATTTCCATATATTTATATATTTCATATAAGTTATATATATTTGTATATTTAAACGTATATATTAATCTATTCTTTAAAACGTATTTTAAACATTTTTTTAAACGCAACACGCATAAACATATATATGTATATGCATATATGTACATATTGATATATTCCTTACTTTTAAACATTTTTGTACATGCATATGTTTTATATATTTCCATGCATCCATACACACAGATATACATTGTGTATGTTTATATTTTAAATTTTTATCCATGCAGTTATTTTCCATTTATATATATGTTGACACATATGACACACATATATATTACATACATATATATAATAATATATATATGCATACATGCATATATTGACATATCCATACACATCAATGTTTGTGCATCATTGTATGTATGCATATGTTTTTATATTATGCATGCATATGCATGGATATATTTTGCATGTTTATGTTTAAGGTTTTATCCATATGCATAGTTATTTATATTACATATATTGATTGCGTACACACATAACATATCATTACATACATGTACATACATATACAACACACATACATACATATGTAATATTATTATGCATAATATAATACATATATTATGCATACATACATAATATAATATATATATATATAATAAACATATATATATATACATATATATACATACATACATAATATGTATACATATATACATATACATATATATTATAACACATTTTTATATCCATACTATTTCATCTTTATTTGTTTATTTTTTATTTTATGGATATGCATTTGTATTTATTAATACATACATACATATTATAGATTATAATATACAATATATGACATTATAATAATATACATATTACATATTGTATTGGCATTACATATATTATGTAATATTGCATGTAATATACATACACATACATGTATGCCATACATACATACATACATACATACACGTATGCATGCATATATACATATTACATACACGTACGATACGCATACGTACATGCATACGTACGTATGACATACATATTGATTGACGATTACGTATGATGTACATATGATGAAGATGCATGCATGACTGATGATGATACGTACACACCGCCACGTACACAGCACGTACGTCATACGTACGTGCGTGCGTGCGCGTGCGATGCGTGCGCGCATGTGATATGTACGCACGTACGTACGTACGTACGTACGTACGTACGCACGCACCGCACGTACGTAACGTACGTACGTACGTACGTACGTACGTACGTACGTACGTACGTACGTACGTACGTACGTACGTACGTACGTACGTAACGTACGTACGTACGTACGTACGTACGTACGTATGTATGTATGTACATGTATTATTATACATATTATTATTATTATATATTATTATTATATTATTACGCATGTATATGTATATATGTTATGTATTATAATATATATTATCATTATTATATTATCCATATATTATATATATATATATATTATATACATATTATTATATATTATTATGTATTATTATATATATATATACATATATATATGTATGTATGTATGTATATACATATGTATATGTATATATATATGTATGATACATGTATATATGCATGTATGTATGCATGCATACATATCACATACATACATACATGCATACATATATATCATATTATATATATATATATATATATATATATATATATATATATATATATATAACCAATACTGTCGCAAGGCATCGTGACATACCGTTTCTTTGGAAAGGACACGAGATGTCTCTGAAGCCCGAGTTGCAAAACCAATAGCGCGTCTTAGGCTGAGCATGATCACAACTCGGGATATTTCTCTACAGCTTATCCAAATTGTGTAGTTTTGTTGTAATGCTCATGTGTGTCTGCTCTCTACTAGAGAGGGTTCAATACGGCCGTTGAATCAAACAAACAGCCGAAAATGGCGACGACGAGAGAATATTTATTATTATATATGTGATGTATCTATAAAATAAGACAAATGTATAGTGTGTCTAATTTAGAAGGCTTAAATTGATATTTATGTACATCAATTTTATTTGTTTAATTTAGAAGGCTAGGTTTTGTTTTTTTTGTTTTTTGTTTTTTTAAAATTATAAGGTCCCTCGAATTCCCCAAAGTTCGGTCCTTATTCTCCAAATCTAAAAATCGGCCCAAAAAATGACTCAAATTCGGTAGTAGTAGCTTTATTCTTAGGTTTACGATATAAGCAGTCTTTAATCCTCTTCGTCGTCCTTTTTTTCATGTTCTTAGTGAAAGGCTGAACTCTGACGCTCGACGTGGACTGCTTTTATAGTCCGCCGGGACCTATCTCTATCTATTCCCGAGCGAACTTGTACTACTAATATCCTAGGCTATTAATTATAACTATAACACTCGTAGTGAGAGGGAAAGTCACGGGCCTAGAAACCCCTCTGCTACGAAGTTCTCGAACTTTCTCATGGCGTCATCGTCTATGTATATTCGTAGACACCTTTGCTCTGTTCGTGAATATACATAGACAATTTTAAGTACGACCCATGAGAATGACACTCAAAAATCATCAGGGCTGGTTATATACGATTAACCCTGGCTTGGGCCCTGAAATAAAAACCCAATATGAATTCCCGGAATCATGACTCATCATTCGGGACCTGCCAAAATTCAGAGTACCGAAGAGTCTCGAAAATTCATTAGAAGTTCCGAAACTCGTACAAAATAAATAAAAAAAACAAAACACAAAAGCTGAATTTTTTTTATAGTGCCTACTTGTCTACATATTTACCAGTGCCGTATATAAAGACGTTCGCCCTCGGATATTGTGACATTGCCTTTTAAAAAAAAATTGAATGTTTAGTTTTTATGAGCCCTCACTGCGAAATACCGACCTATTTTTTTTTGAAAAAAAAGGGTCGGCAAACATTTGTACCAGAACTTGGTACAAATGAAGAATTTGAATAATTTGTGCGATTTTTAACGAATTCTAGACCAATGAATATCGATTTAATATCTATCAGAAGGGAATTCAACAACCAACGATATTGCTAGCTCAAAGTAGTTGAAAACACAAATTCTAGAAATATCTATTTAGAAATAAAAATAAAAAAATTTGTCACAACCTAATTGAATAACAAAATTATGCGAAATTTTTAGAATAATTATTATTTGAACTAGTCTTTTCATTAGTACAATGTTATAAATGGGCTTTGATAGCTACTTCATTAACTGATTCTTATTGATCAATATTTATTCTATTTTTACATATATTCCCGTTTGAAGCTTGGGCCAAGTGAGTCGACAATGGAAGATATGCGCTGAGTCAATTCGGGCCGGTGTTGACAAAACACTGTTACTATCGAATGTTCTATATATTCGCTTGCTGACCTACTAAATAGAGTACTCACCTCTGTGGTACGGATCGGGTCTGCGCCGTATAGTGCCGCGGAATAGGTTAGTGCAGAGTATGAAATACCGAGAAGGACCAGGATATCCGTCATAATCCGGTCGAGGAGCGAGGATGGGGGTAAGCCAATGCCGCACCAGACCACGGATGAATTAGGTATGTGTTGGCTGGCCTGGATTGGAAGTATCATAAGCGGAACTGTAAATTTCGATGGAAAATTACTAAATTTCAAACTATATTAAACTAAAATACAATTTAGTCAGTTAGGATTTAGCAGTGGTAGCTTGTGTAAGAATGATCGGGACTGCCTCTTGTTAAGAGCCTAAATATCCTCGATCACACAGGGCGTACCTCTAGCTGTTCTTTATTGAATAATTTTAACTAGAAGTACTAAGTGTGTAGAAATACGGCCTCCGGTCAGTCTAAAATATCAAGATCAATTGAGATAATACATTGGTTTTTTATTTGTATTTTAAATAATTTAGTACAAGCTCTTTTTCCAATATTTCCAAGGTGTTCTAAATTCACTTTGATGGCTCCAATAGCCTGAGTATTTGGTATGACTCATCTACTTGGACCTATTTGAGACATTAGTAGATGTAGGATATTATAAACTAAATTTTATAATCTCCGAACTACTACTTATAGATTTTGGTCCTCCCGCCAATCTCCAAAATCCAATAAGTCTTTTTTTTTTTTTTAACTTTTCTTCAGATGGAACTTTTATTTATATCAGCTAATGTATTAACGTGACTTACGTTATTATGTCTATTTACAAATTAGGCAAGTGGTCATGAACACTTAGTACTTCTAGTGAAAATTATTCAATAAAGAACAGCTAGAGGTACGCCCTGTGTGATCGAGGATATTTAGGCTCTTAACAAGAGGCAGTCCTGATCATTCTTACACAAGCTACCACTGCTAAATCCTAACTCACTAAATTGTATTTTAGTTTAATATAGTTTGAAACCTAGTAATTTCCATGCTGTTCTTTATTGAATAATTTTCACTAGAAGTACTAAGTGTTCATGACCACTTGCCTAATTTGTAAATAGACATAATAACGTAAGTCACGTTAATACATTAGCTGATATAAATAAAGTTCCATCTGAAGAAAAGTTAAAAAAAAAAAGAAAAGACTTATTGGATTTTGAGATTGGCGGGAGGACCAAAATCTATAAGTAGTAGTTCGAGATTATAAAATTTAGTTTATAATATCCTACATCTACTAATGTCTCAAATAGGTCCAAGTAGATGAGTCATACCAAATACTCAGGCTATTGGAGCCATCAAAGTGAATTTAGAACACTTTGGAAATATTGGAAAAAAGAGCTTGTACTAAACTATTTAAAATACAAATAAAAAACTAATGTATTATCTCAATTGATCTTGATATTTTAGACTGACCGGAGGCCGTATTTCTACATAGCCCCCAGTAGCTTTTAGAACTACGAACGTACGTTAAGATACGATCTAGTTGGTAAAGCGAAAACCAAAGTAAAAAAACGGTTTCGGTCATGACTTATCGAGTAAGTATGTGCCTATATGTACGAGTTCAAGACTCATGTTGTACTCTATATCGTTTAGTATTTGGTCCAGTAACCATTTCCGATGTAGGCGCCTTACGTTTATTATTTGGTAAGGTAATAGCCAAAGGCTGTTCTTCATTAGTAAGTAAGTTTGAACAATTTTCTGCACTGTTGGTAAGCAGATCAGAAAGTTTAGTCACGTAGGAAGTAGGTGGCAAATAGGGAATTTCAGATCCGTCAGGGTTTGTAGTCACCTGAGGAAACCCTTTCGTTTATCTCGTGTGTTCTTATGTAAACGCTTATTCCATTTCTTATTAAAGATACGAAGAAAGTCGCGAGATTCACGAAATGCATCGGAGGTTAGCCAAGCTACTGTCCCATCCATGAAACGGGTCTTGTAGTAAGTGTAACCGTCTTCGGATGTTTTATCAATTATATCTTTGACTTGTGACTCCATAACTGGTATATCAGAATCAAATGAGCGAGCGAATGAGAGTTCGGAGGTAGGGATACGGTGAGTGTCTAGATTGGTTGCGCTAGTACCATCAATGTTATTCACTTCGTAAGTATCACTCTTCTCATCATGGTAGGAAATAACAAAAGGTCCTATCGTCTTAGAAGAGAGTTCGGTAACGTTGGCGTTTCGATTTATAATGTTAACGTAATCGCCGACTTTGAACTGAACAATGTTCTTAGTGTTATTCCATCGGTCATACGCTTTAAGTAGGACGCGATTCTTGTGCTCGAGTAAAGAGGGGTAAACAACGTTCTGCATATGCTCGATCTTTTGTAGCCACGGGGTAGCGTGTTTTCGGGCGCAGTTTTATCAAACGTTGCTTGTAATTCACTATAGCGGCCAAAGAAATAGTGAAACGGAGTGTTCCAGTTTGAGGATTCATGCAGTTATTCATTTGAGTCTGAACCCATTTCAAATGATAAGGCCACATATCCTCAACGTCGTCTAGTGCGGTACGCAAGAGTTTCTTAAGTTCTCTATGACGTGTCTCATTTGCACCCTGCGTTTGAGGTTTGTAAGGAACACCACGCCTATGGGTCATGCCTGATACGAGTATAAGTGCCTCCATTACGTCGGTACAAAACTCACTACCGTTATCAGAACATAGCACTCGGGGGAAACCGAAGTCAATAAAGATGTGATAGCATAATTCTGCCACTGTTTGTGGACGTTTGTTCGGTATTGCATAAAGCAAGTTATAGCCCGAAGCCACACATAAGAAATGACAGATATATACATCGCCAGTATGCTGGGATCGCGGGAGTTTAACCAAATCGACTATGACTCGGCGCATCGGTTGGTCTTCTGTCACACTTTTTAGGGGTGCCCAACCGTATCGCTTGATCTGGTTCTTTTCACAATCAGTACAGCGTCGGTATACTTCACGTATGGTTTCTTTCAGCGCCGGGTGATCAAGCCCCTGCACGAATAGCCATTTTATAAGTATGCTCATATGCTCGATGCGTTAAATTATGTATAATTTTAACTCTACTTTCGAGCTCCTCTAAGTCAGTCAGATTCTGCGTAACGCTGGCTGGATGAACCATAGTCCTGTTGGAATGGGCAACCTCAGTATCAGGAGGGGTAGAGTCCTGAGATACATAATTGACAACATTGGATTGTTGAAGTATCTTCTTCAGTTGTTTCGCAACTCCTGGCTGTTCTTTAAGCAGCGCTTTAAGTAGTTGAGTGCGAGCTTCAGGTTCTCTTAGAGTTTTGAGTCTTTGATCCATGGCCTTAGCTAGTTCCATGTTTTTACGATCTAATGCCGTTTCAATCGGCATTACCTCGACTGCAATCTTGTTGGGTGCATGTGTTGTATGAGTCTTGAGCTTTGTTCAAACTCTTTAGACTCCTCTAGTTTAGCTAAGAATTCGGTTGAGGGTTTCCACTTAGTGGTACCTGCAGGACCGATGCGACAAACAATGGTGTGTTTTCAAGGCGTCTTCTTAATAGAATAGGATCCCCTGATACAAGAACGTGTCGGTTTCACGGTCGACATAAATAGGTTCAAGGTCTTGAATCATATTAATTAAATCACGTATCCATGGGTCGGAGTTACGTAAGGGACAACACAGCGTAATGGTAGATTTAGTAATATTAACATAATTTAACAACTGTGCGATAAGTTGACAAGGTGGGTTAGCCCACGCATTATGCTTTGATAAGTCAAGCTTGAAATGCATCACCTTTAGGATGAGTCAACGACCTATATTCAGAAAACCTGTTTGTTATGTTCTGCGGCGAACATATCAACAGTAAATGGACCCCATCGTGATTGAGCTGAGGTTAAACCATTTTCTTATTTAGCATCCAATCGGTTGCTAATAACTCCTTGACTGTTTTCTGGTAGTCGGCACAAGTCGAGAGAGAGCATGTCAGAAGATGGTTATGTATTCCTGGTATGTGTGTTATATTAAAAGCGAACTTGGCAATAATGTCATGCCAAAGGCTCACCAACTGTGAATCAGGGTTCATATCTTTAAGTATGT
>LUCW03000584.1:0-7500 GCA_001586965.3 Sphaeroforma sirkka
GTCCTCGAGTATAGTATGTGTGTGGGATGATACAAATGTTACCACTCCGAATCGTATTTCACTTGCACCTACGCTATGTATGTATAGTCTGTGAGAGAGGAAGAGCGCGAGTACAGTGTGTGCGGATACTTTGTACACTATAAAACGACAGATAAGTAGTACTTAACGTATTGCAATCGACTCGACTTGTTGCATCTTATTTTGAACAATACCAGGGTGTATCCTCACTGGTTGGAAATGAATTCTTATACTTCAGCAGAAGTATGTGTCGTTGGTAAACCCTTTGCTGGGTTGATTATGACTCAAATGGACATATATAGTTGTATAGATTTTGACATGCACAAACATAGATCAGTATTGAAGTACGGAATTTGCTAGTAAGTATAGACAAGAACACGTTTGTGTCAAAGGCGAATGACAGGCCCGTTTTTCGACGAGTGCTTATTAACACATCCCAATAAGACGAAGGGAGACTCTGTTTAAAAGCGAGCGAGAACGAAGAGGATGAAAGACTCTTTATGAGCGAGGAGAAAGCTTCTGTCCCTCGCATAAAGTCACACGGGATGTTGCATTGGACTACACACAATATATAGTCAGTACAAAAATAGCTCAAGTCAAATTAACTCTGAACTCAATGCGGAGCTATTTTACTTCAATGCGTTGCTTCGTTTTTTTAATAAGGAAAGTAAACGCTATTACTTGTACGGGATATAACCTTTTAAACGTTTATATGGGTCAAAAAATAGAAAATCCGACCTGTTCTATGGAATAAATAGGCACCATAGGGAACAGTTACGTGGTTTGAAGCTAAAACATGTAACCCCTCTTTGAACCTTAGAGCTCCAGACATGCACCCATAACGATACATATAGGGCCAAATTATAAACGTTGAAAACGTAATCTGCACTCAAAGTTCGTACATAGTTGATACATTTTCTAACTTGAAACGCAAATGTATTGAGGGAATTGTGGACTCATACCTCTGCCCGAGCTCTCTCTACTACTGTAGCGGGCATACCAACCACTATTTACGTTTGAACTTTAAACCACAAAAGTCCAAGAGACCTGAAAAACAGTTTTTTTAAACTTTTTTGTCTAGGGTTTTTACTTTGAGTTTTTTCGTTTGGGAAATGACCAGACTCAGTTCTCAGTTGACCACTGAATTTTAGACGTGCTCTTCTTACTCATTCTAAAAATAGATATATACGTTTGAGGCCCCACTGACAACATGACAGACATTTCCGAGGGTATTAAAAAAACAATCTAGCAAAAAAAAATGAAAAATTACCGTTTTTGTACATTTGTGGTAAAAAAAACGCTATGTATTGTGCATTTTTTTGTAGAAATGTACATAGCTCTCAGCTGGGCCTAAATAAATCGAACAAAATATATTGGTTTTCTATTGTTGTCATTTTAGAAGGCTTTGGTATTGGGTTATTGGCCGTATTTACTTGTTTTCATTTGTTATGTATAGTTTAAAAAAGCAAAATACTGAACGTACATACCTAAAATTCTACAAATTTGCCTTCTGAAATCAAACAATTTGGGAAGATTTTTTTTCTCAACATATATACATACAAAATATCCCCTCTTTCGTTCTGCATGACCCTCTGGCCTCGGCTGAAATTGTCTCTCAGAAATTGATTGGAAGAATCCATTTTTTTGATTTATCATCCAGCGACCACTTCTGAGTAGAGAATCGAGAGTAGAGACTCGAGAGGTCCATGCATTTTCTGACACTTCTTGTGAAATTGAGTACATATGTACATAGTTGACACTTCTTGACAGTTGACAGTGCCAAATACAGCCAAATTGCCAATCCATTTTAGCAATACCGTCCTAAAATTAAACCAGAGGCTATGCGGCTCAGGGCCTCAGGCTGTAATTCTATGACCTATGGGCCTGTATTATTAACTTATTTTATCACTGAAAGTGCACAAGCCTTGGAAGTCATTCCAGAATCCAGACTCTGAGTCCAGACTCCAGTCGAGACTTCAGAGACTCTAGTGAGTGCATTTCTGTAAAATTCTGTCTGCCAACTCTGCCAGTCTCACAGTCTCATACAGAGTCACAATCTCTTAGTCTTCAGGCCCTGTGGCTAAGCTCAATACGTTTGTCTATTTTAAGCGTTTTAGAGTATATCGGGGGCAAATCGACCATGAAATATTTCCAAATTTACACCTGAGAAATTGACCTTTTTTTAAAAAAATGAAAAGGCGACTTGAAACTAATCACAACTGACACAAAGTGAGAAGTGGGACAATTCGTGACAGTTAGGCCGCCTCAAAAAATGTACCTATTTGTAAACCCATTAGGACTATATTTAGGGTAAACTTTGAGCGTAAACGCATATTTCTTCCTTTTTTTTTGCGTTTTAACGGGAAACGTAATGAGAGTGGCCCTGTGGCCGCCTGGCAGTGGCGGGCCTGCCCGGCCTGGGCTTTGGCGCCCTGGCTCGTCACACGTCAGTCGTCACTACTACCACTGCTCTAGAGAGACTAGAGTCTCTACTCTATGTCTCTCGAGAAAGTAAATAGGCCAATAGGGTCTCTAGCTCTCGAGACTCGAGACTGAGATTCGAGACTCTCTAGTTTTAAGACTGCGACCAGACACTAAGTGTAGTCAGTAGTCACTAGTCTGACTTTTGGTTTTGCGACCACTATCACTATGTCTGAGTTCAGATGCACAAGTCTGACGCGTTACAATTACGACTTAAAATTACGACCACTATGTATAAGTGACGTTTATGCGTGCGACCGCTAAATAGACACTTACGCGTGCGTCAGCTATGTCTGACGCTTAACCTTGCCTCCTATCCACTGGAGTCACAAAAATTGATTTATCAATTTATTTTTCGCTGATGGCGCAGTGGTACATAAAGGGTGACTATCTATGCTAGGTTTTTTTTGGACACAGATTCTATTCTCAGTGTGTGTTATTTTTCAAACAAATATATACATTTTATATACACATATATACATATACATATACATATACATATACATATACAAATACATATAAATATACATATACATGTACATATACATATACATATACATACACATATACATATGCAAAAATATATATATATATGCAATATATATATATATATATATATATATATGATATGTGTGTGATGTGTGTGTGTGTGATGTGTGTGTGTGCGTGATGTGTGTGCATATATGTATATGTATATTTAATAAATATATATATATGTATATGCATATATATGTATACATATATATATATATATATATATATATATATATATATATATATATATGGATATGGATATGTATATACGCATATGTATGGATATGTTTATGTAAATGAATATGTAAATATGATATATATATATATATGTGTGTGTGTGTGTATATATATATATATATATATATATATATATATATATATATATATATATGGATATATGGATATATAGATATATGTATGTATGAATGTATGAATATATGATAAACATGTGTTTTTAAATATATGTATATATGTAAGTGTATATATGTAAATATTTCTATATCCTTAAAACCGTAAAACCCTCTAGAGGATCGCAATGTTTTAGCTTTAGTTGGCCGTCAGACTTCTGTTTTAAAAAAAAATCGCAAGGTTAAGCGTCAGACTTTTCGACTATTTATGTATTTGTTTAAAAAAAAGACGGGTCGCTCTTTAAATAAAAATAAGGTTTTTGGTTTTTTTTTTTTAAACAAAAAAACAAAAGAAAACGTAGCCTACTGAAAATTGCTCAATTTAGCCTTCTGAAAATTAAAGAATTTGTTAACCCTCTTTTAGAAAAAAATACCCCCACTGTTTAATTTTCAGAAGGCTATGCCCCAAAATGTATATAAATATTTACGGAATTAACGCTTTCAAGATATATATTAGTACCAAGTAGATCTGTATTGCTATGTCGTAAATTCTACAGTATATATTTTATACAGATAATTAAATACAGTTGATGCTTTTACGACAAATCTGAGAATGATTGACCCATACATACGGTTTTATAAAAGATGAGAAATTTGGCGGGAAATTATCAATGACACATTACATACCCTTCACTGCTTCAGACATTTATAAATATATAAATATCAGGATAAATATTGGGTTGTAGTTGGTATCCACACAACAATAGTTAGGCTGTGTGTATAAATCAATTAAGATAGTAAATGCAATTGCAGTTTGTATGTATGTAGTCTGTCGTAGTAGTAGTAGCAACATAGAAATTGCAAAGCTAAATCCAAGTACTAAGAATGGTGGTAGTGTCTAACTCGTGACTGTACGTTATATGTATACACAACTGCATTCGTCCGATAAAGTTTGTGTACTATCTCGTTATCTTTCATCATAGCACATTACAAATCTGGCTACAGACAGCATCATGGAACAAAAAGAAAACATTAACTTTGCCGAGAACAGAAAACTTGGTCAACCCAATGACGCGGAATTGGATAACAGGTATGAAGCATATCACTGTTGATCTTGATATGTACATGTCAGACTCAGAGTCTGTGTATAGTATAACAGATATAAAACATGTTCTTGTTTTCTTACGCCATCTGTGTCCAAGCCCGTGATTCTATGTATACCATGCATGAAGCATACTATGGTGAGTTTGGCATCTATTTTCAAGTCTAAGTGCTTGCGTACAACCGGTATGAAGCATATTACTGTTATCCTTATCATCATAACCCATGCCTATAAATATAGGTATAATCGGTACGAAAGCTATTATATTGTTCATGACATCTGTATGCAGTATATATGTCTGTGTGCAGTGCTGCTATCCTTATCATCATGAATCATGCCCATGAGACTAGGTATAACCGGTATGAACCATACTATATTGTCCATGACATCTATATTCAGTTTGTGTCTGTGTGTAACAGTTATGAAGCATAGTACTGTCGTTCTTATCACCATGATCTATGAGTCTGTATATAGCAGGTATAAAGAATGCCATGGTGATCTTGGCTTCTACATACAAGTCCATGCCCATGCCCTTACGTACTCCACATGTGAAGTACATGTCTGTTCTCCTAGTCAACATAACCATGCCTATGCGTCTAGGGTATAGCAAGAATGATGCATGTAATGAAGGTCTTGGCGTTTATATCCAAGTGTATTAGTCTGTGTATGACATATAGCATGCATGCCATGTTGGTATCATCATTTATATCCAGGCCTCAAGTTCTATTTTTAGCACTGGTATGAAGCCTGTTATGTTGACCTTGGCATCTGTATCGAAAGCTATGATTCTGTATATGACATGTATTAAGTAAATGCTATGAGTCTGTGTATGACATGTATTGAGTAAATGCTATGAGTCTGTATATGACATGTATTAAGTAAATGCTATGAGTCTGTATATGACATGAATTAAGTAAATGCTATGAGTCTGTGTATGACATGTTATCAGTAAATGCTATGAGTCTGTATATGACATGTATTGAGCAAATGCTGTAAGTCTGTGTATGACATGTATTAAGTAAATGATATGAGTCTGTGTATGACATGAATTAATCCGATGCTATAAGTCTGTATATGACATGGATAAAGTATATTACAATGATCCTGTGGTCTAGTATTACGCCCCCAAAAACCCTATCCCATGGCATTGCTGACCTATAGAAGTCCACTGGGACAGTATCTGTCTGTCTGGCGAAACCCTAAAACCCCTGGGCGGATGCGCTCACGCTGCATCGTATGTGTTTGTGTGTATACTACTACTGTTGACAGTCAGGCGGCGGGTGCAGCCATTGACTTACTGGTATTTCACATGCTGGGCGTATTGTATATATCTATGCCTTTGAGACTGTACAGTGTGTGCATGACATGGGATGTTTCTATACACGGTTACTGGGACAGGATGAATCGGTCGATTCACAAGGTCTGTTACGCACATGCTAGCTATCACGCCGTATGGACTTTCATTTATGTATCTGCATGTTCATTCACTTATTTTCATCTCATTTTATGTAACTGTATTTCATTTGTGTATCTGTATGTTCATTTATGTATCTATATATTCATTTATGTATCTGTATGTTCATTTGTGTATCTGTATGTTCATTAATGTACTTGTATTTCATTTGTGTTTCTTCATTTCATTTATGTGTCTGTGTAGTCTGTATGTTCATTTACGTATCTTTTTTCATTTTATGTATCTGTGTGTTCATTTATTTATTTGTAGGTGATATATGTATCTGTATGTTCATTTATGTATTTATAATTCATTTATGTATCTGTATGTTCATTTATGTATCTATATGTTCATTTATGTATCTGTATGTTCATTTATGTATCTGTATGTTCATTTAAGTATCTGTATGTCCATATATGTATCTGTATGTTCATTTATGTATCTGTATCTTTATTTTTGTATCTGTATGGTCATTTGTATCTGTATATGGTCATTTAGGTATCTGTATGTTCATTTATGTATCTGTATGTTCATTTATGTATCTGTATCTTTATCTTTGTATCTGTATGGTCATTTATGTATCTGTATGTTCATTTACGTGTCTGTATTTCACTTTTGTATCTGTATGTTCTCTTATGTATTTGTATTTCATATTATATATACATATGATTCTGTGTAATCTACACCGCATATTTGATCCCTGTGGGGCTCCCCTCAGATAGTATGTACTTGCAAATTACAAGTACTGATAATTTTCATAATACATATTATGATAATACATATTATTTGTACTTGCCAATTATTAGGCGCATTCTAAGTATCTTTGTTTTCTTCTAAATATCACTGACGAACGCTATGTGGCACAGTACTGTGGTCTGCGGGAGCTCTGTGTGTGTGTGTGTGTGTTATGTCCGCTTCATAATTATTTTAGTTTAAATTGCTGTTTTAAGTAAACTAATTCTTTTCGTCTACTATCGTTGTTATTTCTCATGCATGTCCTGACTCCAACATGATCCCATGTGGCTCGTCTTTGTCGATATCAACCGTTTGGCGATGTCAGTAGGTGCCAAATACATGTATGTGTATATAAAACTATATATAATAGTATATATATATATACATGTATATATACTCATATATAATAGTATATATATATATACATGTATATATACTCATATATAATAGTATATCTATATTTATATATATATTTATATATATATTTATATATATATATATAGTGTCATGAAAAAGCATTAACCAATATGGTTATCTTCACTCACAGAGCCTTTGAGGACGCGTTGAGAGCGGATAGGAGCGATGATCCGCTTGATCTGTGGCTATGGTATGTTATCATTTGTGATAAGGTCTTATAGTGTGTTCTTATGAACCAGGTTTTTCCATTCATCTTGTTGCTTCTCTCCTGACCTTTTACCTTTACTCCCCTACTTACATGACCAATCTATTTATAGCTACATCGACTGGAGAGAGAAGCAAGTTACATATGCCGGTACTTCCAGTATGGCCTCAGTGGATCTGATATCTCTGTACGAAAAATGCGCGCGCGA